>LBNU01004806.1:122665-143719 GCA_014162995.1 Artemisia annua | reverse complement strand
CTTCAATAGTGTAAAAGTGATCACTTGCTCGGAATTAGAAAGTTATGGCTTCATATTCATCAATGAGCTTGATTAAGTGTCTCTTGAACTTTCTTGAGCCTTCGAGAAATAATTCGTCTTCACGGGCTTCTCATGAGTAGATTTCTTCTTTGACTCGGCTTTTAGACTCTTTTCCAAATCTTGTGCTCTTTTGCGGCTTCTTGGTTGATTTTCATGCTATTTATGCAATATCCATCCCTGCACGATCACAAACACAAAAACAACATATCTTTGGCGTTTTGCGTTAGTTTTTGGTCTTTTCTACACTTAAACTAAGGTAAAAGATATGTGTAATTTAGCACATATCAAAAAGCAAACAACACGATATTTTTTAGTTTATAACCTAATCAAGCTAGCATCTCATTCTCACACTGAATGTTGTTTGATATATAAACCGTTACCATAAAATGTTACAAAATATCTTCCAAATTAAATGTACTTTTAGATACGTTTTGTAAAGCTAAACTAACTTTGGTTTTCTTTCCGGGTTATTCAATGTTGGTTTAGTTTCTCAAAATTCGATTGATTTAGATATCATTAACAATTAGTGTACACAACTAAATTCAGGTGTTTATGTACCAAATAGTTGGAAATGATTATATAAACCTTTAAAACTAGCTTAACTTATAGTAATCATTAGCAACATTTTACCAGGTACTATAATAATTTACTACCTATATTTATTAAAAAAAAATAAATAAATAAAAATAAAAAAAAAAGGATTAAAAAAGGTAAGTGTCTAACTATAGCACATTAAATAATGAAAGTATATGTAACTATTAAAAAATTCGTTACTACCTGTAGTTGATTAGGAGAGTATGGAGTATGGACTAATAAAGTTAAGGTTAATGAAAACTGAAAAGCAACGAAATAATGTAGAAATAAATTTGAAAATAATCTAAAAGCAACAAAGTTTGACTTTTGACCTAAATAGTACGGAGTAAATACTATTGATACAAGTGTAAAACACAGTTCACCCCTCTAGTTTCACGTTTACTTTTCGTGTCTCTATCCACCTTCTTCATCCTCTACTTCTATTTCTCTGGTGAACATAAATTTCTTTCGAAACATTGTTTCCTTTTCCATTTATTTTTTTATATTGCACTAGATATCATTTTATGATTTTATCATCATAACACAAGCTTCGTCATAGAGAATCAGCTCGTAACATCAAATTTAGATGCCCCCTATTTACCTGCTGCCCTGGGCGGTCGCCCGCGCCGCCCATAGCCAGGGCCGGCCCTGGGCTGCGTTTTAACGTACGTTGGTGTGGCAACTCAAGATATAACTTGAGTTATGCAAGTTACAACCATTTCCAACCTTGAGTTATGCCAAGTTAGGCTGGTTTGTTTAGTTTTTTTTTTCTCTTTTTTTTTAAGTGGGTCCCAAAAAATGGTGTTATTTGGTGTTATGATTTCCTATGTTTTTTGATGTTATGTTATTTGGTGTTGAGATAATGTGGCGGTGAGTTATTTCATAACTCAAGTTATGGTACCCTTTGCTCTTATACTCCGTATTTCATAAGCCCAAAATTTTCCTGAGACTTATGGGTTTATATTGTAGTTTATTACTGTATATCATAATAATTAGCTTATATAATTCAGAATAAGCCAGATAATTTGGGCTTACGAAATATAAGCCAACAAATGAGCTTAAACAAACATCCCATTAAGCATCAGCTGTTAAATAAGCTGTCGTGTTTTCTGGACCAGCTTATTTAAAGAAACGCAGTAAATCCTAATACTTTTTTTTTTTTTTTTTTTTTGAAAGGCACACAAGAATTATATTAATACTACGAGCAAACTAAAACATCAAAAGGCATCTCAACCCCTCAATCAAGAAGATTAAGAAAAATGAGACCCGAAAGAAAACTACCAAAAGCCACACAAATAAGGCCATACAAGCTGAAAATAACAGAAGCTAAAGGACATGACCAAAAAAAATAGGACAATGGCTCATTTTTTGCAGACCTTGCACTCTCCCAAACACCCACAAATTTGCAGAAACAATACATCAGCGGCCCACCATATGAAAAAAAAACAAACCACACCCACAAATCAACACCAGCATCATCCCGTTATCACAGTACACGACAAACCACAATCAACAGGCCTCTCAATCCATCTTTGCCAAGGAAAGTGATGCTTCTTAGCCCGCCTGCTAACCCACTCAAAAGTCTTTACCTGAATGTCTTGGAAAATCCTTGAACTGCTTTCTATCTTACCTTTGAACACTCTTGTATTTCTACTTTTCCAAATATAGTATGTCGCGACCACGAGAACAGCCTGCCATAACCCTCTTGCTTCTTTTCCCATCGACCGCCCCCCTCTATGCCCCAATATATCTTTTAAATTAAACACGTCAACGGGGCCAACTCCCCACCAGGAAAAAATCCTATCCCAAATATTCATGGCCTTTTCACATAACACCAAACTATGATCAACTGATTCTACCACGTTATCACAACATGGACATAAAATAGAGTCAAGGTCGATCCCTCTCCTATCAAGTTCACTCCGAACAGGAAGTCTACCTAGTAAGGCTCTCCAAACAAACACATTTACTTTCCTAGGGACAATATTATTCCATCTCGTTCTTCCTTACATTGCATTTTGACAATGTGCTTTTGTTTCATTATATTAAGTAACTACTTTCAAGGCGCTATATCTCAAACAGGCTCTTAAAACTAAAAGCAGTAGTGTTTTGCTGTTTACAATGCTACATTTTGCTCATTTAAGGGTTCTTTTACGATTCTGGCTGTTTTACAGATTGTGATTAGTTAGAGAAAAAATTCCTTATTTTTCTATTTTTAGATTTGTAAAAAAAGGAGGGGATTTAATTTCTACAAAACATAAAAAACGTGTTCATATGATATTGTTAATTTTATGTTCTGAAGAAAACAAGGGAGGTTACAAGGGAAATAAAGAAAACAAAGAAAATTGTGTTTTGTAGTTTCCCTTGTTAAAGTAGGAAATGCAAATTTTCTGTTTTGTAGAGAATTTGATGGGAAACACTTGATTTGATCTATTTTTCTTGTTTTGTACAAAATATTTTGTGGAATACAAAGATGTTTCCTTTCAACAAAACGCACCCTATATTTTTCTACTCAAATTTGTATGTATTGAGAACTGAAATCAGTTGTTTAAAGATAGTTTCCTCGTGCAGGAAAGGCGGTATTTGTTTAAGGAATTCCCTGAACTAGCGTCTTTTGAGGAGTCTTCTAAGTTATTGGAGGTTGGATGTGGTAATAGAAGTACTGTTCTACCTATCTTACGGTAATCTTAAGAAAGAACATGTTTTATCGTCAATATCACCGGGCCCGTGATACTCATCCATGTCTAACTATGAAACTGATGATGGAATATTAAAAAGCTACTAATTTGATTTGTTTCATTAGCATTATGTATGCTGTAGATTCATAAGATGTTATATTTTTTCCTGTTGTGTAGATGCAAAGAAAACATCCTAGTATATGCCTGTGATTGTAGCACAGAAGCACTTGAGAGAACAACTGAAGTCATATATGCTTCCAATGTTGTCTCCCCTAAAAGCCTTTTCCGTCCATTCTGTTGGGATTTTTCAACATCTCGACCCCCTACGTGGTTGCTATGTGATTCTTGCTATGAAACACCATCACAGAAGCCGAATATCTTACATTCAGGTGGTTTACACTTGACACACGTTTATATGCACATTTCACAATATATGAACTGCTAAAGTTTAGAATCAATCTTTCTTTGAGAACATGACAATAATGAAAGACATTTTACTGATATAAATTTATCAAAGGAAAGAGAGTGCTGCATTGGTGGCATGAATTTTGTTACATTGGTAAATCCCATCATCAAAAATATTTATTTTAGCTTCATAAACCTGAGTTTTGTCTTATTAACTTTGTGTTATATGCAGATTTTTACGCTGTCGGCTGTACCCCTTGATAGGATGTCTACAGCTGTTGCGGAGTGCTTCTCCGTCCTAAAACCTGGTGGGCTGCTTTTCTTCAGGTGTTCTCATCTTGTCAATTGATTTCAGGCCTTTATGACATGACCATGCTTCGATTTGAGGCTCATCAGAGAGTGGGATTCAGGGAATATAAGCGTGCTGATGGCACCCGGTGATACTTTTTTTCTTTGGTTAGTACTCGAGATCTTTTTCTAGGTGCTGGCTTCATTCAGGTAATAATTTGTTTCGTAAGTTAGTCGATTGTAGTGCATCTGCTTGTAGTTCAGTTACTTATTTCCGTTGAATGCTTAATTTGTAGGTTGAGCTTGAATATTGCTGTGTGAAGTCAGTGAGTCGTCGTAAACAAAAGACGATGCATAGGGTTTGGGTTCACGGGAAGTTCCAAAAACCTATGTAAGTTATTTAGGATAATAGAAATAAAGAGAATGCATCCCTTTAAAAACATGTTAGTCGCTTCATATAAAAATGGGTTGGTTTGCCTTCCCAAATTCTTATTATTATGACTTTAGTATTATTCTGTGATGCTTGAATAGGGTCCACATTTAATTAAATCATGTACTCTAAACTCCTTATTGTGGAGTTAGAACATACATTTTACAAGCATGAGATGCTATAGTTGCGGAGATCTGTCCCTTGATTGATTTATGAGTTGAATGCTGTAGAAAATACAAAACGTAGCATTTAGTTACCAGATGCTAGGATGTAATTTTTTTAGGGTTATGAAAAGCTATTTTGAAAGTCTTACCGCCCATAAGTCACGAGCTTGAACAACTGTTGTTGAATTGAGTCCTATATCCGACCAATAAGCAGTAAGTTGGCTTGTTGACCAGCCTCTGTTCCATAGAACTACAGCAACTTTCTTATGTGCAAGAGGCCCAGCCCACACCTGTATTTTATTTAAGTTGTGATAATTAGATAATTAGTTTTTAAACACAATTCCAAACACCTTATATCAAAGACGAGAGAACTCTAACCTCCAAATCACCATTTTTCTTGACCTTTTTTCCTTGAACTCCAAGTGAATCTGCATCAGGGTATGAGAGCCAATGAGTACATAACCGAATTTTTAAAACGGGAAATGAGTAATAGAATTTTGTGTCTTATTACACTGACCTTGATTAACCGCGATAACTTCTTTATTAAGAAGTATTTCAGACGTTTCTTTACTCATTGATCGGACATCACAACCAACTAGTAGAGGTGCCTAAAAATGTCAATCTCCCATCATTTATTTTATTTTATTTTATTATTTTTTATAAAACCTACGTTTCAAATGCATTGGTATGTTGCAATAAAAACTAGTATTATACATAAATTTATATACCTTTGCTAATGCCCAAATACTAAAATGTGAACGGTATTCCTCCGTCGTCATGCCTCCATTCCCGACTTCCAACATGTCAGGATCTAAGACACAATAAAACACGAGATTAAGAACCCTTTTAACTGTACTGTAAGTAAAATACAGTCAAAGAGTCGATAAATAAAAACTACCGTTCCATCCACCAGGTCTCGCGTAAGCCGCCCATTTATCATTTTCATCTGCCCTTGAAGTCATGCTAGTAGAAAACGAAATATATTTATGGTGTGTTAGCTTAAGTACAAGCAACTTTATTTACCGAGACTATGAAATATAGTGTACAAGACAAAGATATAACATATAAAGTGACATGTATCAAGCACTGCATTATTGGGGGCCGGGTAGTGACTTGAGAATATACCTATCCCAATTATCAGAAATATCACCAGTCGTTCTCCAGCTATTGCCGACACCATTTGCCCAAGTTGCAGGATCATCTTGGCCCCTAGACAACATTTGCTCATTGGTCATCTTGTGAGATTATTTTTAACTTTTATGTGGAAAAAAAACAGAGGCCAATGGCACTCACCATTCACATAAACAGTAGAATATGGGCCGTCCTGAGTTCTGCAAAGCTTTTGTCATTATTGGATACCTTCGTCACAAAAGATAAACCATAAGTTGCATTACTGATTAACACTAAAATCCCAGAAATATATAAATATAGGTAAATCTGCAAAACTAATACAGAAGATGACACTTATCTCTGACTAGAATCAACTTTGTAGCATATTGTTAAAACTAAATTTTTATTTTTATTATTTTTTATTTATTTATTTATTTATTTTTTTTTTTTGAGATTGCCTATATCATTGTATACTCTAATATATTTAATAGATGATAAAGGATCGACAATGCACACAACTACAACTACCATATTAGCTTCTACACACTAGCATAACATTATCAAAACGATAACTTTTCTAGGCCTACATCATTATGAATTATTTTGGAAGAATTGCGAACTGAATTCCTTTTTTTTTACTACCTAAATAGAATAAGTACCTAAGGCTAAGTGTAATGGTGACCACCGAAAGATCAACACAACCACTGGCACACCAACTTTCTCTCTTTGGAACAACTTCATAACTAACTTAGTGTAATAAGACCAATGACACCACTTAAAATAATACCCCACAAAAATCATTTAATAACCCCCCCCCCACCCCACACGCACACATACAACACAACTTTGTCGCATATGCGACCAACTTTTGTTTTTTCTTAGGCTTCAGATACGTCAAAGGAAAGTGTCTAAAATAATGGTCGACCCAGTGAGAGACTCACCCATTACACCAGGTCTAATCCAAAATCCGCTTTAGTTGCGATACTATTACGAAGCGTATAAACATCCAAAGTTCCAAACTATTGAAAAGGTTTCATGCAAATATTTAAGACACAGAATCATGCCAATATTTAACATGCAAAATAAAGATCCGTTAATATTATATAAATGTATTCATAAAGATTACAAAAGACGATTGGCGATCTAAGATTAAGGATCATAAATCCTTTTTGTTTGTCCCGTTATTTGATCCTCCCACGTTGCTATTTTCTTGTTCATTCTCTCTATTGCTTCAATCAACGTTTGTATAGCATCTTCATCTATTTTGTTTTCTAGTTTTGACCGCGTTATCAATTTGCCACATTGCTGAATCAGTAGCATTTCTATGCCATTTTCGCCTTTGTTGTACTTCTACCAAATTTCGTGGGAGACGCCTATATATAGGCATACATTTGGTGCTTGTTTGGATGATGAGGGCACCATTGATGCTGATGGTGGTGGTGATGGAGTTCTTTTTCTTTTGTTGTTGTTTGTGATGGTATTTTGTTCGAAGAAGAGGCAGAAGAGCACCATTGGTTGAAATTTGTTTGAACAAGAGGAAGAGCAGGAGGAGGACGATGATGATCTTTAAAAGTGAGAAATGACGGTTTGTTAGTTTATACGTTTAACATAACAACATGGAGTTAACCTAAACGACGTGACTGGTAATCATAGTTGACCATTTTTTTGCCGCCAAAACCTTTTGTTGATATCTAAAGACTATTATAATTGCGAAACATATGCGTAGGATTTTAAAACGATGCTACCATTTATGAGGAATTGATTTGCACTCATTTTTTTTACTAGAACGCACCACTTTACGCATCAAATAGTTGTATCACACGTAAATCCTTCTTTGTATGCATGTACATTTGTGTGTGCATATCAAAAAAGAGATTGTGCATATCAACTCCACCATTTATTATGAAGCGTGTGTGTTCCTTTAACTTTGACATTTACCTTTGAAACTTTTGGTTTGTGTTTCTAGACAGCGCTTAGGAGCGTTTATGAATTCCGTTGAAAAACATGATGAAGTAATGTGAAAAAATTGAAGTGAAATAAACTGGTATGTAAATGAAGATGATTCTTTGGTTTTTCAGCAAATAAACAAGTATTTATAGGGAACAAAAGCATCAATTCCAATTTTTATTAACTGTTTTTATAGGAAAGCTAAGTCCAGCCTTGTCAATTTTCATGGGGCTCACGTTGTTTTGTTGAACCAATCGTAGCTGTTTCGAAATATATCACAGATTAGAAACCGTTGGGTATGAACGGTGTCCCGTTTCGTTAGCACGTGACCCTCACTTTGCAACTTGATCGTAGCATCTCCTACTTCGTTCCAACCAAAAACCAGTGTGCATGAAAAAGGACGAGATTGCGGTGAAGATAGTGTAATTTTATGGAAGAATGAACGTGAGTGCGAGGAGATATGGCCGATTATGTGACGTTGGGAGTAGTGGGCTATTGAATAAACTGACAAATAGGTGCGTAGTGAGTGCAAAAGGTCAGAAAAACGTGATTCCGTGTCCTAATTTAGCAATATGCTATAAAGTTGAGTTAAGTTGAAAATAAATGTCTTTCTCGATGTTCGATGTCAGTTTGCAATTTACCTAAAGATAATAAAATTAAACAAAAGTTGTACCTTTTTCTGGGGCTTATATCTTGATTGAAACAATTGTCATACTTTAAATAATCGACTCCCTGAGTATAAAGAATGCAAATAAGGATTAGCCTATTCTAAGAGAATTAATACGAAGATCTAAAAAAGTAAAAAGTTCATGCAAAGGTAAGAATTTACCCATGAGGCGAAGGTTTTTGCATCTTGCTCTTCATGACCTAATGATCCAGGCATTTGTTTACTACATGTTTGAGTTCTGTTGAGAACAAGAAAACGATAAATGAAGATGAGAAAATAACTTTAGAATTTTGTTCTTAAGGTTTTTGTACATCTTTTTACCCTGCATCAGAGTAAATTCCAAGCTTCAATCCTTTGCCATGAACATAATTAGCTAACGCTTTGATTCCAGATGGAAACGTAGCTGCTTTTGGAACGAAATTTCCCTGCAAAAAAATTGGATGATTATAATAATACGCGACATAAAATAGTTAGACGATATTAGATAAATAGAGAATTACCTGAGAATCCCTATTCAATTCAGCCCAACAATCATCTAAAACACAAAAAGATGTACTAATGAGATTTCCATTCATGGTAAATACCAACATTCTATAGCCATTTTTTTGATTAAGTAAGTAAATTTTATGATTCAATTTGTTGACAGAAATAGCTAAAGATATATACGTTGTTTGGGACTGTGGGATAAAATCATGTTAACAGAAAAACAAAGATTAACGTGGCGACATTCCATGTCCTTTTCAATCAATTTTTTTTTTTTTTTTTTTTTTTTTTTTTTTTAAGTAAATACTCCGTAGTAATGTTTTCACGGCAATACCAAGTAGTACAAGATTTAATATATTTTAAAAAAGATAATATTGAATATTATTGTTGAATAGAAAAAGATAAGCAGAACATCTTGACAAGAAAATTCCAAATTACCTCATGTAATTTCAGATTAGTATAATGATGTTTGATAATAAATACTTTTACCCTTTTTTTAAATTCTTTTTATTCCTTTTACCTAATTATTCAGATGAATAATGACTAATGAAAAACGTAACTAATTTCATCAATAAACTTTTATACTCCGTATTAATGTATTAGTTTATCTCGTGAAAAATAAGTTTTTTTTTTTTTAGCTGCAACGCTCAGAAGTTCAGATTACATTGTAAGATAGTGATAAGATATGATGATAGTATGATACGGCCCCGGGCCCACCACATGCATGCAGGAAAATGTCTGTTCATTTATATAGATTATTGAATGCAACCCTTTACCTAAATTAACATATTCGTATCCCGCAGCAGCAAGTCCAGTTGAAACCATCGCATCCGCTATCATATTAAAAAAAATTCATATCAGTACATAAGAATTTACTATCGAATTTTTTTAACACGCATTGTAGAAAGTTAAAAGTTGTTTACCTGTTTCTCTAATTAGTTTCTCTTGGATATTACAGGCAAAGTGGTTCCAACTATTCCACCTGATCAAACATGTTCAAATAACACACATATATAAGTCATGTTTTAATTTAGAATTCTATACACTTATCCTTGTATTTGAAGATTGACCAAGTATATCGGTATGATCTTAAGGACATAAATAAGATCAAAATTAACCCGGCGCATTTAAGAAAAAATAAAGAAAACTAGCTATAGGCAAGAATTTACGGCGAGTTTAATAGCTAATTCTATTAAGGGACAAGGTTGTTACATTTTTTAATAGCTAATTCTATTAAGTAAGGGAAATGGTTGTTACATTTTTTATTAAGTAGGGACAACGACTATAAACAAGAATTTCCCATGTTAGTTGTGTAAGTGTTCTCCGTGAATTGATGAACATGAATATAAGATACAAATTAAGTACAAGCCAAGATCTTGCCAGCTATGTTTCAATAATTAAAAAACAATGAAAACAAACAAATTCGAAATAAATCTCACAGATCGACTTCAACCAGCAAAAGCTGTACTATATTGAGAATTCTTTTGCCGGTTGTAACTCGATTTGATTTTATGGTGCAGTTGATCAAGCAATGAGTTAATGTGATAAAGCTAGTAAAAACAGATATATGTACTTACCCCATCTGTGGAGTGCGGCCAAGCCCATTCTCCAAAACGCTCCTCCGATCATTTTCGATGGTAAAGGTTGTACGTGCTGCAATTGTTGTCGTATATCCGATGCTTAGAAGCAAAGATGAGATGCAAAGTACAGCCTTTAGATGCATATTTATTTCTCCCTTTGATCTTTTTAGGCAAGAGGAATGAATACTACGAGTGACCTTGCAAATGTCAAGTGTCTGTCTCTATATATATATACACATTATTTATTTTTCGTCTTTCTTTTATCATTCTTTCATATATGAATAAGATAAACTTAACATTAGATTTTTTGTTTAGATAAACTCCTACTAGCTTAAAAAGTTTCTAATATTAGTTTTTTTTTTTAAAAGATTGGCTGTTTGATTAGCTTGCTTGATGTATATGTCTGTCTTTTTCTTTTGCCATTGAGGATGAGGGTGGAAGTGACCATCAAGATATATCCCAAAGCCACGTTTCTTGCATCTTTAAAATGGCCTAAAAGTCTAAATGATGTGAAAACAACATTTTGGATGTTTGTATGTGTTTAGTTTACGATAAGGACTATAGATCTAAAGTCTTAAACTACAAGACAAACACTAATATAATGTCGGTCACATATAATGTTTTCGAAAGGGGTAGTCTAGAGTGAAAGATTTGCATGGTACAGTTGCAACTGTAAGAGCAAAGGTCGTGGATCCAGATGGATCGTTAAGTTACTCGTTAGATATTGAATTTAATGCTATTTAACATGTATCACATCATCGATCATTAAGTGTTCAAAAGTTCTAACAGCATACGAGTTCGTAACAGATGGCACAGCTTGATCTTCAGAGGTTAAAGTAATATATAGTAACACCGTCTTAATCGATAGTAAGCTAGGCGTGTCACTACATCATAGTCCATTTGGTTGGATCTTGGATCAAATTAAGAGTTATTAAATTGGATTATTGATGGATTGGATCATGTTTTTGATTCAGATTAATTCAGTTTATTGACAAACATATAACAACAAAAGTGCATATAGAGTTAAAATAATAGTATTTTTAAGATAAGAAGAACCTATAATATATGGGCATAATGACGTTTACTTTGGTCTTTTGGAAGCCGAAAGTTTAACATGGGTAAAAGTCCATTGAGTCATTGTTGTTATTGTTTGACTTCTGCTCCCAAATAATAATGCATGTTTCATGTTTGCATCATAGAGTAACTTTCCTCCAAAAGTGGAGTTGTTGATCTTAAATAATTTTTTAACAAGTTTATGTAAAGTTCATCACCTTTAGTTTCAACTTTTATAATAAGCATTAATTTCAGACTTATATGAATGAATGGGTATTGATTGGCACACTCAAAAAATTGATTGGGACACTCAATGTACAAACAGTTAAAGCAGTTTATATTTTCAGTACAACTGTTTAATGCACTGTTTGGAGTGTCTCAATCAAATATGGGAGTGTGCAAATCACCTCACTTATATGAATACCTGACTCACAAAATATGTAAAACTTCTTACTGGCCAATAGTAAACATTCTCATTGACTTATCTGTCCTGTCAACTTTTACTATTTTATGTTTGCATGCTTGAATGATCTTTGTTTTATCCCGCCACTCTTTGATGAAAACCACGCCTATATAAAATTATGGATCATTACCTTTCAATGGGCAATAGACCAATTTTTATATGTTAAGTTGATTATAGTTGTATTATGACCTCAATACTAAAATACAACAAGAAGAATTCAAGATTAATTATGTGAACTATAAATTGACAGATATGATGTAAGAGCACAAGGTGCAATTTCGCCGTCCCTCGCCACTGCCAACGTGGCACCTCGCCACTGCCTCGCCACCACACCCCACACCCTCGTTTTTTCTCGCCACCGAGCACCTCCTCGCCTGTACGGCGAGGGTGAGAATTGTACGAATGTCAAAAAATGTGTAAGTACCCGTTGTGAAACGTTTAAATATAAAACGTTAACCATTTTTTTTTTTTTTTTAACACACATATTAACACTATAAATATCACACATATTTTACACATTTCAGTCAAATTTACACAACTTTTATTTCAAAACACTTACATATATAAAAGCAAGAAACATGAGCGAATCATCTTATTCCGGTGATAGTGACCTTGAAGAGATAACGGAGCTAGAGATGATTCTCCAACAGAATGCGAATAATTAGTTTCGTTATAATTTGATGTATTTCTTAAGTTACGTTTTTTTTTTACCGTGTCGTTATTTTACGTTTCGTATGTTTTTATTGTGTAGTATTATTTTTTTATATTTAATGAAATGAATTTAGTTTATTTAATGAAATGAATAAAAAAAATAAAGTTGTAAGTAGCGGGCCCCAAATGAGTAAGTTGAGGTTAGTTGTTAGTAAAGGAGTTAGTTGTTGAGGTTTGTTAAAGTAATGTGTCACCCCGTGGGCCCCAAATGAGGAGGTAACCTTCCTCACAGCACTTTGTGCTCTAACGAATGAACCGCAAATCAATGAGGTTTCCTCTTTGTTCAGTTTACCTGGGGAAGGCGAGTTGAGTCCTTTGACTCAAATGTACGCTACCTAACTTCTATGATCAGGAGCGGACCCAGAACTTTAAGTTGCTAAATGCACACATTATTTTGTTTATGAGATTAAGGAAATAAAAATGAACTAAAATTTATTATTTTATTACAACTAGTAAACAAATTAAAAAGATATGTATTTCGTTTGTTATATTAGTATACTAACTACAAATGAAATATATCTGAGTGGCACAAAACTTTCAGGTTCATTTCAGAGAATTCGAGATTCTTAACCAAAATTTTTACTAGGCGACAAACATCCATCAGTTTTTCGTAAACTCCGAAAACCCCTGGTCCGCCCCTTGTTGTGTAACTTGTTTATATTACAGTGACATTTATGTTGAATAATGCAAGGTTATAAAGTATTCTAATTATTTTCTCATTTATGCACCATGCTTTCTATTAATAAATGAAGAATATAGCTTGTTACATTACAATTAATTTCTATATTTACATTTAGTTTGTGGTAGTGTTGATAGTGGTTGTTTTGTAAATTATACTAATTAAATTGTGTTTGACTAAGCTACCATGTTCACGAATTATCAAACTCATATTCATTCATACGAAAGTGTGGAAAACGGAAAATGGACAAATGATAGATTAGTTTGACTGATCCTTCTTCTACGTTGAAGTTTTTATTTTTTTGTTGGGAAGTGTGGAAAACGGTAATTGGAAAAATGATGGTAGATTATTTAACTAGGGTAAGGATACAGTGAGAAGATAACTTAAAATGAGAAGGATGAGAAATAACTATAAACACACATTTGAGATGCATCGACTTGATTTAGATGCATCTCTATTCATTTAAATGCATCCTAATTAGTTTCGAAAGTGATTTTGAAGTGAAAATGATGCAAAGTAGTACTAACAACAAATTTGACCCACAGAAGACGAAAAATACATAGGATTCGTCTAAATTGATGAAATGCATCTAATATATGTATATGCATCTAAGTTTTTGGTAGAGAATATATTATAGTGCATCCAAAAGGTAAGGGATGCATCTAATTCAAGTTGATGCATCTATAATATGTGATTATTGTTATTTCTCATCTTTCTCATTTTAAAAATTCTTCTCATTTGATCCTAAGTCTATTTAACTAATCCTTCTACGTTTAAGTTTTTATTTTCTTGGTGGACCAAGGACCATGCTCTTTCTAGGAAGAACTAGCAGGGTACCCGCGCGATGCGGCGGCGGGTACCCTGAAATTAAAATTTTGGCGAGCAACGTTTTCTAGCTATATGTATTTTGTGACAATAATTTTACAAATAGCGAGATTTTAAGTGTAAAAAAAAANAAAAAAAAGACTATTTAATACAAAAATTGTAGGGTGCACATGCGATACTTTTAAAAATATAAAAATGATACATGGTAATATTGTGAAGATAGTTAGATAAGCCCAACCTCACAATTAATTTAACAAAATTTTCAGATTTAGCCTATACTAACTAAAAATTCGCAACCCAACTTTAAAAAATCCAACAAGCCCATAATTATTATCTAATGTCCAACCCAAATCTACAACAAACCCTACACCCTTTAGAATATAAGTTCTTCTTTATAGAAACCTAAACACACATCGCACATTCAAGGTCCACATCCAACCTTCACTCCATCTAAAAAAAACTTGCAGTCACCAAATATCTCCTTCTCCAAAAGAATACGCATATTCAATCTTTCCAACCTTATAACTCCTTAACAAACGAACACAACACATCAAATAAATTCACCCTTATATCTCCATGGCAGTCACACACCTAAATAGCTCGTCTTTCTACATATAAAAAACGCAGCATCATAATAACATTTCTTCCATCTCCTTATCACAAATGCATCATACACCTTCTTTATTTCCACCGTAACCGAAGCACACTATGTTCGTCAAGATCTCATTAAAGAGGTCTTGGGTTGGTTGTTTGTTTGTTGTCCTCTTATTACTTTCAAGATCTATGATTGTTTACTCTTATACTCTTGTTTTAACAAACAAATTTATGAGTATTAAAGAGAAGACTGAGATTGTTCTTTTTTTGTAATTTCAAGTCTCTGTTGTTTGATAAGGAGTAGTTATTGTGTTGTGTTGACTGTGGTTCTTTCTTTATTTTCATTTCATGGCTTAAGGGTGTATGTGGACAGAACGTAGGATGTTAATTGTTTGTTATGGATTTTGGATTTGTAAGATTATTGTTGACTTTAGTTGTAGAGATTTTTTACTGTTGAATCATTTAGTGTAAACCTTGTTTCACTATCTTTTTTTTTTTTTTTTTTTTTTTTCATTTTGACTACTGGATTTTAGATTTATGTTTTGGAAGTTTAATTTGATTGTACATTGCGGAAAAATGGTTGTGTATTTTAGTGAGAGGGTAAATTAAATAGTGTATTAATTATATGTGTTGGATAGTACTTTTTTAGTTATCTTTGTGCTCTAAATAGTTGTAAACAATGCTTGATAATTTTTATTTTTTATATAGGGGTATTTTAATGACTACCATTTAATAACATTAATGTTGTTTGATAGAATTTTGGTCTTAAAATGACACCATGCTTGTTTTTGTTGTACAATATGCTTACTTTGTTGTAATTCTGAAAATTATGTGCATTAAAGTGTTGTAAACCATGCATTATTTCTTGTAAATCTGAAAACTTTGGAGAGAGAGTGCTCCATGCATTATATGTAGTATAGATAATAAGGTGTGGATATTGACAAACGATGTTATAAGTGTTATGTTTAAAGTTTAAACTATTCCGACATTTATTATTTTTTAATAATAACTGTCCACCTTTTACATTTAGCCTTTTTAAGCCGAATTTATGTATCACGGAATATCAGTTATGCATTTTTTTTTTGAACAGCAATTGTATTAACTAGCAAGAAGCTAGAAAAAGAGAATTGCTAAACTTTTTAAGCTATGTTTAGCAAAACTCTTAAGTCTTTAACATAACTTTTTAAGCTATGTTTAGCAAAACTCTTAAGTTATGAAAATTGCTAAACATAGCTTAAGTGATATGTTTAAGTATTCAAACATGCATAAGTGATTGAAGACGTAACCTTTCTGGTTGAAACAAAAATGCCTGGGACTCTGGGAGTTGTTTTCGTTTACAAAACAATTTACTTTACTTCACCAACGTTTAACATAAATATATTCAAATTCTAAGCATGTTTCGTGAAAACAACCATACTCCTTGGTGGGTGGTTTCCTTATTTACAAACGTAAATAGGTTATTTACTAATCCATTTGTTCGAAGTACAAAGACAATAATCCGGCCATCTAATTATAGTAAACAATGACCACCTTAAAAGATTGTGTTTTTGTGGGGACAAACAACACACTAAAATGTTGAAACTCATTTTTGATATGATCTCCCTATATTTATGTGTATGATGTAAGAAATGCATGCCTAGTTTGAACTATGTAACAGATACAGATATGTTAGGCTGTAAAGGGAGTGTTTAAAGTAGAGTTAAAGCTCGGCTATGACGTATAGACGCCGTCTCTTTTGTCATGATTTGTTATTCATTTTGCTTTTGTAAACGTAAAAGTGACGCCACATCTTCTTTATGATCTTCCGTTCTACAAGAAACATGTTTGTAATCATCATCCAATCTTTCAATTTGAGTCTTTGCTCTATGCTAATTTAAACTCGAAAACCAAACGA
Source organism: Artemisia annua (assembly GCA_014162995.1). Lineage (NCBI taxonomy): Eukaryota > Viridiplantae > Streptophyta > Magnoliopsida > Asterales > Asteraceae > Artemisia > Artemisia annua. The sequence goes on along the minus strand of LBNU01004806.1, from coordinate 127,115 downwards.
AATGAATTGGTATAACTGGACCATAGACCACATGGCTTTAAAAAATGAATGCTCGACATATTTCATTAAAACGTGAAACAAAATCAAAGAGCAAGAGTGTTTGAAATCAATTTAATACTCACGTCTAACATCATTAAAATCTATGGCACTGCTGCCCCAACCTTCCGAAAGAGGGGGTTTACCTAGTTTAAGTTTGTGTAACAGTGGTTTTAAATCTCGTGAGTTAGTCGGTCAAAAGGTTATAATAATAATAATAATAACTAGTTATAATACCTGTGCACGCACAGGCTTTTTAAAATTTCATTTTGATTATGTATTATTATCGATTAAGAAATGAATCACAAAGAGGTTAACACATAAATCATAAGTATAGAAGATTGGTTGTATCTCACATCCGTGACTACCAACTCAATAACATTATCGTAGTATAGTAACGTAATAACCTGATTAAAAACCATATATTCTTGCTTAATAATTCTCATGTACATACTTTATTTCCTTTACAACGGGCCAACTATTAGTTTTTTTTTTTTTTTTTTTTTTTTTTTTTTTTTTCTTTTTTTTTTTGATGAAACATCACGTCAATGAATAAAGTTAGGCTATCATCTACGTAGTATTTCTTTTTTTGATTTAGGAGGTGATTGTTATCAAATAAGGATTGTGATGCGTGCATTTTTTTTTTTAAATTTAAAGAAAACACCTTCTACATAAAACAATGACTATCTAACCCATGTGTTTGTTTGTTTTTTCTTAATAATTAGCTTTGTATAACGGTTTTAACTGACAGACATGCTGAGGTTGATGTTGATGTTATTATTTAACTTTAACTATTGATATAATTTTGTACAAAATGTGCGAGTTTAGTAGCACATAATAAGCGTTAATGAAGTTAAATATGTTCCGTAAAGTTTTTAAAATGCTTTTATGGATTTTCATATACAAATTTTAAATAACAATTTCATGAGTCGTTGTTATAAGTAGAATCGCGTATATTTATTTCCATATCACAGTAACTCGTGCTTACCATTTGATATTTATATTCTCGTTACTAATAATTTAGCCGTATTTAATATTCAAACTCGTGTACGCATAAATTAAGCTTTTAAATAGAATAACATGAGTCGTTATTTAAATAATATTCTAACGGATGAAAGTCTACAATTAACAATATTAAAACTAATTCACATATTTAGAAAATTTTGTAATTTAAATATATGAAAATCTGAAACTAATACTAATACTCATGTAATTTTAAACAAAGTTCATATTATAAAGTATAAGGGGTATAAAGTGTAAGGGGTTATTTGTATTTTTTCTAAAGTTATTAAAAAACATGAAAACTTGTAATTTTACACTTAGCTCCATTTATTTTATTTAAAATTCAACCATCAAAGTTTTATTAATTACTTCCTCTTTTTTTAAGTTTTTATTTTCATAAATTTGACACCTGTATTTTTATGCATTTTTTTTCTTAACCAAATTTCTCCACCAAATTTATTAAGTTTGACCAAAATCAATTTAATTTTGACTTTCTATTGACCAATCATATTGCTCGATTTCGCCTACGTGGCAAAATCGAGCTCTCTTATTGGTCTAATTTTTTTTCAATGAGAAGGGTTTTGTAAAAATACTCTGAAATGATGTAATTCTTTTATTATATAAAAGATAATAATAATAATAATAATAATAATAATAATAATAATAATAATAATAATAATAATAATAATAATAATAATAAAAAATTCCATATACACATGTGAAATCAATTTTAAACCATGTAAAGAACCTTCAATCTAATGATTGCAAATCAATTCCTTTGCTTGAATGATTGCAAAGATACTCATACTTAATACGGAGTACATTGCTTGAATATTTTTTCCATAAGCACGTATTAGCTAAGACTTAAGAGTATAAGACCGCCTGTAGTGCATCAGTCCTCCATCTCGATCGACTCTTTGGGCGACGCGTTATAGGCATTACGGCAATGTGTCTTATCAAAAAAGAAGAAGAAAAAAAAAACAAAAAAAAAGGAACTCGATCGATATTTAGACCCAGTCGTTGATGAGGATTCCAAAAGAACAAACACCCCCAATGACTAAATATGTGACCTTTGAGTCACTTTATTAAATAATAATAATAATAATAATAATAATAATAATAATAATAATAATAATAAATAAAAGAAGAATACAATCTTTAACAAAATTAAATAACTTACCCTATAAATACTTCATAACTTCTTCATTTTATACATAACTAGCCTAACGCCCGGCCGTTCCGGCTAGTTCAAAGTTTTATTATTAAACATAAAAATGTATTACCAACATTATGTAAAATTTTAATACACTAAATGTGTAATGCTTAAAGATAAATGAATTACAAAATAACGTTGAGTGTATTGTTTAAAAGATAAAAAGATAAAAAAAAAATGGAAAAACTAAAGTCGATGAGGACTTCTTTGTACACAATGTTAGCTGTGTGATTGCAATAGTTGTCATCCTTGTCACAACATAAGACTTTAAGGCCCTTCTTGCTTTTACCCTTTATACGGCTACATATAGTTGTTCGTGTGAAAAAACAGGTCATTCGAAGTAAAGACCCACCTTAGATAATGTTTGCCCTTGACTTTTGTTAATTGTCATGGCAAAACAAATTCATATCGGTGATTGTCTCATGTTCAACTTGAAAAAAGCATCTTCTTATCGAATGGGCTAATATTATTCATGTAACCACCCGTAATTTCCCAAACATTATGTTAATAGTAGAATCCTATTTATTATGACTTATTTAATTAGCTGAGCATATTCGAGCTCACTTGACTAAATCACGGGAAGCTATCCCATGTACTATGACACAGATTAACAATTGCAGACAATTTATTTTTATCAGAAATGTGAAACATTGATTTTCTAATATTACTGATGATTAAAACTCAAAAATGAAGGGATATCTCGCATTTACTGAAAAACGACACCACACGCGTACCGACACTACCTTAGTAATGGCATACATCCAATAATTGTTACCCGGGGTCGATAATTGTGTTTTATATTGCTTTTATCAAAACGTGCTCATAAATTATATTTTTGTTCACACTCACACCAAACCGGAGTAATTACACCGGAGTCCAACGGGACACTAAGTACACACAATATACTATTTGCTAGTAAATACAACTTTTGTTTTACAAAACTTACTACTTTTATTACCCCTCACGTTTAAAAAAAAAATATATATATATATAAAAGAAAAATAATAATACGCGTTACTTATCTCTTCCCCACACCTCAAAACTCTCACCTCACACATCTCCAAAAATCAGATGTATTATTCTCTCCTTCACTCTTCAAGAAACCAAAAACCAGACCTATACTACTCTATCCTCTCTTCACAGGGACCCTAAATCCATCACACCATATGAAATATATAATCAAGGCTATGAAAATAAGAAGAAGTTTAAGCAAACCCTCATAGCGACATTTTTTTAGTCAAACAAGAAAGCACAAATCTGATATATCACTCGTAATCTTTTCTCTCATTCCAAAGATGAATCACGAGAGGACCTTGAAGATGAAGAAGGATAGTGACCTTTACTCAAAGTAGTTCCTCCACAAATCGATGTCAAGAAAGTTGATTTAGCTTTTCTTTCTTTTTGTTCTTTTTATCTATACCGATCGGTCCACAGGAAGGTCACACCTCAAAAACTTGTTATCAAAGACCAAAGGAGAAGCTGTGGTGGTTTCCTGCTTGGATCGATTGGGCTTACTTGTGTTCATCTTCTTTTGTTGGTTCCTCCTTGTCGATCGACCCATACTATTGTAAGGTTTATTGATTTCCTTTTTCCTTGTAAATTTCTATTACCAATCAGCTTTTAAGAAGGTTGTTTTGATTTGGTTTATAAATTGGAATCTTGATTTGGTTTTCATATATAAATCGATTGAGTTGTATATGACCTGTAAATGAATCCCTTTTATTGTTGTTGTTAATCCTGTGTGGCAGTTGAAACACTAATAAGCATAACGAAATAAGTCGTGGCTTATTTTGTTATTCGGCATACCGATAAACTTTTATAAGCTTAATACAAAATTTCGACCCTAAGTAGATTAATGGAAAAACGTAATGGTTGGCTCTCGTTTGGATAGTGCTTATTTCAGGTTTCTTGCTTATTGTGTTAAAAACCTTGGTTTGTGTTTGTTTTGGTACACGGTTCGAAACCCATTGCGGTTGGAGAAGCCTTGGTTCGCTTATGGTATTTTGAGAATTGATGTTGTTTCTTACTCTCGGTCGAAACCCAGGAACCACATGAGTGGTCGGGTTGTTGTTTTTGGCTTTGCTATTGGTCTGACCACCACCCACGAAGGGTGTGTTATGGTTTGGTTAAACCATCATCAACAACATAAAGGGGTGCATTTAGAGCTGCTTATATCAGCCCCTAATGGGTGCATTTTGT
>LBNU01004806.1:110125-122000 GCA_014162995.1 Artemisia annua | reverse complement strand
TCTACTTTACTGATATTTTTCATGACGCTGTGAGTAAAGCAGTAGTCACTAAAACTGAACTTGATTTGTATGTGAAAGGTTATTCACACTCGAAAACCTTGTGGTCCACATTACTACATTTACTTGAAAGTAACTATATTTTCCTGACATTGTGAGCGACACAATGGTCACAAAACTTTCTATTGAACTCACATTAATTTTACTCTGCATTGTTATTTATACAAACCTATGAACTCACCAACCTCGTGTTGACATTTTAGCATGTATTTTCAGGTTTAAAGCGATAGCTTACTGTTGGAGGCTTTGGCAGGGCATGGCATGGTCATAGATGACTCTGATGTATTTGGGACCGCCTTATTTCCTTTATGGGATTATATTTTCATATTGTTTTGGGGAACATTGTAAACGAAATCCTTTTGAATAGGAAATTTCTATTAAACGGTTGAGGTAAAACCGTTCTTTGTACTTTGTGTTGTGATACCAATTTAGTAGCACCCAAACATGTATGCTTCCGCTAAACCAGATTTTGGGGGTGTTACAATTCATGCGAGAAATAGCGACAACTGTCCTGAATTTACCACCGGCTAGTATCTTTACCTCAATGTTATTGACCCCCATTCTAACTATTTGAACTTTGTACTATTAAGAATTATTCAAGATAAAATTAGTAACATAGTTTTTAAGATATCGTTAAACTTAATATAATGTTCAAAATAAAAATAAGTTTCTGGGTCATAATCGTAAAAGGAAAATAGATACATATCCATTATAGTTTCTTTATAAACCCCATGCGATTTTTGTTGTTGCACCAAAATTTGTGTCTGGACCAAGTAGTTTAGATCAGATCCATTTGCATCATACTGAATCATCTTTTTTCATGGTTTGAGCTCCAACATTCATGTATGGTTTACCCTGATGCAATAAACCATATTATGGCAGTAAGTAATAAGTTAAGTTTGTTATGGAAGTCAATGAACAATGGCATAATAGTTTCATTCAGTAACATAATAGAATTAGTAAATGTGCTTTTTCAACATTTGACTTAAGCATTAAGCAACATATAGTAATAATGAATTGTATTCCCATTAATTAAACATACTTACGAAACAACACTGTATCATGTTCATTCAAACCTATAATGAAGAAAAAAACAACGTTACTAAATGACTTGAACCTTTAGTATGGAGAAAACTTTTAATTTATAAGCAATAGCTTCCAATAAGAATCCATTCATTCCCTGACTTATGAAAGTCTCTAAACAGTTCTTTTGTGCTCGATGACATTATCTTGTAAGTTCTGCAAGACCAATGATACTTTGTGTATTACATGTGAATTGATCCCATTTCAATAACTCAAAAGTATCCAATGTGTTTCCTCACTCGATTTTTTTTCCGTATCCTTCTTAATGAGTAATAATATTAATAGAAAGTGTAGCAAATCACTCCACACTTTAGCCTTCCTAATAACAAACCTTTGTTTGTGTTCAGGTTGTACCAAACAATATGCTTATCATTGTTTGTGTTCAGGTTGTATTAATTAACCCAAGTAAAAGTGAATCTACTTATTACTTTAGGATAAGAAAGTAGGAGCAAGTGAATGTGATTGAAAAAGAAGTGAAGGAGTAGAGTAATGCTACATGTCTTTTACAAAAAAATTGTGTAAAAAACAATTAGGGGTCCTGCTCTTATAGTTCTAATAAATATATTTTACTTGGGACAAACTTTATATATTCTACTAAACTAATTCTCATTTAGTTACTTTCATATTCAAATTACTAAATCACTAAACTTTCTTAACCAATATACCCTCTCATCTTGACATTCCCTTTATGTTTTATAGTAATATAGACTTTGAGACATCATTGACTTTCTTTTTTATATACTCCACAATACAGTAACTAATGCATATTTGAGCATTCACATTAAAATAAATCATACATACCTCTTTATGTGGCATGAGATTTTTTCCTTTCCACTAAGATGTCTAATCGAACATAATTTATGCAGATATGATACACTCTTCCTCAACGTATACATGTGGACATCTGCATATATTTAAACCGAATACTCAGCCTACATATGGCTTCTACCTTCCAGATATGCCTTCACCTCACGTGTCCATCGAACTAAAAACCACTTACCTGTCATATCCACCACCATTTGATATACGTTTCAGTGTGTTGCATACCACATTTGCGTAAACCAACTTTAGTCCCTTTGGTGAGCTTGGACAACTTCCAACCTACATTACCAGTTTGACCCATTTCCCTATTTGAAAAAGGTGGTAATTTGACCCGTTTGAAATAAAAAACTTCCAACATCGACCGGTCCCAAAACAGTATTAGGTTGTTTGAGATTGCATACCAAAACTGAGCTCCTGCAGAAACAATAGATCCCACATAATGATGAAATAATCCAGGAAAACAACTTAATAAACAGTAGATCCCACATAAGTAGAAGTTAGAATTTTAAGTGTCAGCTAAGGTAACTCCTCATTTCTACTTCCAATATCAGGTTACATGTAACTTTTTTCTATTTGGAAAAAGGGATATTACGCGGTTCTAGCCAAAGATTCAGTGAATCACATATAAATCAAAAGCATATACCTTTTGCTCTTTCTTTCTTCCTTTGATTCTGCACCAACTTTCTTCTTTGGTTGCTGCACATCTTTCGGTTTACTATCATCCTTCACATCTTCGATACCCGAGATCCGAGTGGGAGCCATGAAGGCCTTGTTTATGCACTATGTAGTACTCGGGTTATCAATTCAAGGGATCTTTCATTTCCTTTTTTTCTGCACAAAAAAAATGATCTATTCGCATGAAAAAAAATGAACAAAAAAATATGCTAAACCAAAGTTCAAAGTTTGTAAAACTTATCCACACCTTTGACTTCCATGGCTTTAGTATGATGGATTTGGTAACTTTGGTGGTCTCTATGTATTTTCCTCATCTTAATCCCAAGTATTTAGCTATAAGAACATAACATTATAATGAGATGCTAATGCAAATGTTAAATATCAACATCAATAAGCATTTACCGTATAAACTTATGTTTTGTTATCAAGTTATCAACAAAAAAGAAGCTTCTAATATTAACTTTACCATAATGTGGGGATTCTAAAGTAAGGTTTATCATTGCTAAATTCGCATTGAGAGAACAGTAAAATGTTAGAAACTATACTTTAAGACACATAAAATAAGCTTCTATTATTAGCTTAGATGGTAAATGTTGGTATGAGAAAGATCATGGTTATACAGTTTAAAAATGTTAACAATTTATCGTCTTTCTAACACGTATTTGTACTATCTAAAACAGGTGAGGGCCTTTAGTGAAAATGCTTTTCTAATCATAATGGCGTCTTTTATCAAAATTGACCATTAACTAAATTAGTAATACAACAAAGGATAGATACATTGCCTCAACATGAAGCTTCTCTTGACATGGTTCACATTGGCAACTGAATGCGAATGCAACTGTTTTTTTTCTTCTTCTTCAGGGGTGTTTGTTTAAGGGGTGTTTGTTTAAGCTTATATAGCGGGCTTATAGCTTATTTGGCTTTCGGCTTATGTTTCACAAGCTCACTTTTCGTGACTTATTTTAAAACTTTTCAGTATAAGCTTATTATGACATGATAAGCTTATAAAACCCCATATTTCCCAAAATAAGCCAGAAACTTTGGGTTTATAAAACATAAGCCGAAAACCAAATAAGCTATAAGCACGCTATATAAGCTTAAACAAACACCCCCTTCTAAATGCCAAAGGAGTTTCGGAAACGACACTTCCGAGAAAGTTTGCAAACTCTGCAACAACATTAGAAACTTATTACCTTAGCAACTTTAGGTGCAATTTTTTTCTTCTAACTAATCAATTGCTATATCCAATGTTAAAACTATATAAACGATTTATTACATGAAAACATAATTTAATTAATACAAACTCTTAACTAATTCTTGATTTAAATTCAGTTAAACCCTAAAATGATAAATTACCTCCATTTGATGATCCCTTAATACACGAATTCAATCCTATATTCAAAAAAACATAAGAGTTATTGAAGACCTCCAAGATTTGTGAAATTAAAAACTAAAAAAAACTGAAAGAAAATAAAAAATAAATCTTACAACAATCAAGTATCCAATTTCATGCACTTGGTTAATTTGGTTTTCCCGCACATCAAACATCCATGAACGTTTAGGTTTTTGATTGCTTATCAGCAAGCTTGCTTTGGTTAATGATTGATTTCTCCAACCGTTTCTTTTTATTGGATCATGATAACTGATTTGGGGGATTCTTTTGGGAGCTTAATTGATTTGGGGAAAAACTGGTTTCGGGTATGAATTGATTTGGGAGAAATTGATTTAGGGTAAACTGATTTTCGGGGTATGAATTGATTTGGATTAAATTGTTTTGTTGTAAACTGATTTTGGGTAGAATAAATTTTTTCGATTACGAATTTTTTTGGGTTAAACTGATTTGGGGAAAACCATTTGGGGAGAATTAGGAAGGAAGCAATAATTTTGGAGCTAAAATAATTGTGGACCGCTAGATCAAATTAAATGCCACGTGGCAGTTTTATAGAATTTTGAGAGGGTACTTACCAAAATCCAACCTTGTTTTATATAGTGTTGAGATTTTAAACCAATATTTACTATAATATTCTTTTCTCACATAATATCTCAAAAAACTCACAAAACCAAAACAACAAAAACCGATTCCAACAAAACATTCCAAACTTTCCAACCACGGATCTTATTAATTTTCATTTGACGGGTCACTCACCAACCATTAATTTTCAACACGCGAGTTTCATATACCAACCACAACAACAACAATAACAACAACCTTATTATCAAAATAATCAGTCAAATGTTCATGTTTAATCAAGAAAATAATATTCAATAAAAGCAACCACAAATAGAAATGAAAGAAAAGACCCATAAGCGGCGACTGACTAGAAGAAAAGAAGATTCAACAAAAGCAATAAGAAATCGAGCTAAACCGTCAAATGTTCATGTTTCATTAAGAAAAACAAAGGAAAAAAAGACATCTTGTGCTATCATAGTAATGATGACCATTTAATCGGAAGACAACGAGAGACGATGTTAGAGATGAAGGGACAAATATAGGATAAATATAATCTAGACTATTACTTTAAGTTTTTATTTTCTTATTTTGTTATGTTTTTAATTTTATTTAACTTATTAATGTAATGTTTTTAATTATCAATGAAATTTTAATTTTAGTGTTTAAAAAAGAAAAAAAAATGGTGATTGCGGCTATCCTATTACGGCCGGTTGTTTGTAAAGTTGTTGTAAAGATAAAAATCTGATGTGGCAGTAGTGTACTCGATCATGTTGTGGTCACTATTACGGTTAGCCAAGGGCCTGAGTTACGTTTTTAGTATCCAAATATAATTTTATACTAACATAATGGTTTTATGGGCCAAATCAAAAAGCTTCTTAATCGGATCGTGTGTTGGGGTCATATTCGACCAGTCAAGGTTTGGAATGAATGATTACATTAAAGCCTGGATAAGGTACTGTAATTGTTTTACATTTTTAACATAACCACAACACAAATTGAAGATAAGGTTTTTGCATTTGCAGTCCCTACTTCATAATGGAAATGTTAGTTTTGGTCCACACTTCTTAAATGCACATTTTGGCAGGTTAGATCAGATTCGAAGATTAGATTTAATTATATTCAATACATAAGATGTTGATACAAAAGTTGGGCGTTCCTTGTTTGGGTTCCTTTCCTCGTATCAATTGATTGATATTGCTTGAGACCTGCGCACTAAGAAAGCAACAAACACCGTTAGGCTTATCGAGGGATTGTCTCCCCCGATTATCCTCCGGCGTGAGAGTAAGTAATCGTGTTTTAGGGTTGTGAAGAGTTAGGGTTTGTAAGTCGTACCTCTGTGAGAGTTATAATGCCCTCTATATATAGACACGAATCCTTGTTGGTTTCGTGTTCCGCAAACCTTGGTATGTCCCGCGTATCGCGGGTATTTGATATACATCCTATAATTAGGAGATATCGTTTATTCACATTCCTAAATAATCATTAGTCTTGGGCCTCGTGGGCCAAAGCCGTCTAATTGGTAGTCCAATTAGTATGAAACTGGCCACGCGTAGTGGGCTTGTGTGTGGGTATTGTTTACCAAACGGGTTCATGACCCGGTGTAGACTATACGTCATCATAAGATATCATGCAATTGACTCTGTTTTAAGTGAGTTACATATAACGGAAAATCTAGAAATTTGGCGGAAACTTGAAATATTCAATCCCTGTAAGATTCTTTGGGCTGGAAGGCATGATCGAGGTAATTTGCCCGTGTGTTGGCTCATCACGACTTTTTGGGGTCTGTTCAAGGCTCTCGGAAGCTTCATACATGTTCATAATTTAGGATTGTTTGAAGTTAAATCCGTTTTTTTATGATACAAAAAGCATTTCAAATAGCATATCAAGTAAGAAATGTTAAAGAACTATCTATAAATCATGCTAGATTGAAATGGTTCATAACTGTAACTTTGCCGGTAAACTCACATGTAATGATATGTTTTAGCAAGTATTGGCATGCTGTAATAATAGAATCGAACAATATTAAGCTTGCATACTGAGTACTTTATGGTCCAGCATAGTACATTAGGGTCCATCTACATGTTAAAATGCATGCTTAAAAATTATGCTACCATGGATCCTTGATAAGAGGTAAAAGAAAAGATGATGTATAGGTACAAAACTGGTCCTGGGTGAATCTCAGACGTTGGTCCCTAACCTTGCTCCATTTCTACAAGAACTTGATATAATTTTGTTTCACTGCAGACAATATTGAGGTCTGCTGATCGGCTTTCACATCAGTATTTGGTTTAAGGTCTTAAGACATGGTTAGATATCAACCAGTTTAAGCATCACTTGGCTACATGCTAACATGTCTGCTAATACGTTAACCTATTCATATTCAGTTGTTTCTTCAATCCATTACTTTTTTGGTGTTATAGCAAACATAACAGCAGTTATCAATCGACTCTCTTTGGCTATTATCGATTAGGAATTAGCAGAGCATTTATGCCATATAAAATATGATATAAAACAGAGCGATTCATAAGACTAAGAAAAGTTTTTATTGCTAATTAATCACTTTCCAACTTTAAGCTATGCAAAGTAAGAGCATAAGCATGACTCATTGTACTTGTATATCAAACAACATTTATAAATGGTACACAATAAACATATAAATGAAATTACGAGTGTCTATCTGCAGCTCAATACACACTAACCTCCGAGTTGTCAATAAACAAAAAGGTACTCAAGGAAATTCTTATATTCAGATGAGAAGAACAAACACCTCCCGTCCATTGAAAGTCATGTAACTCAGTGATCAAACCCATGCCAATACGGATTCCTGACACTGAAAACAAAATCCTGTCTAACCATATCATTCCCAGTCCTCTACCTCAATTTCATTCTCGTCATCTTCTCTCGGCGGCCTTACAACAATAACAACCGTACCAAGACTCGTACTAACACTTTTCTCCTTCAAAGCCGAACCTCTTTCAACTTTCAACTCATCTTCACTGAGAACCAAGTAAAATCCATCATCAATTTCCACCTCTTTCCTCTCTCTATCCACCATGACCAAAATCGATTCCTCCTTATACCATCTATTAACTCTCCAAGGCAAAGCTCTTGCATCATTAAACGCAACCACAACGCCCCCTCTCTTCACTCTCATAACCGGCTCCCAAGCCGGCAAAGCTACCCATCTCCCCCAATCTTTCTCAGATTCCACTATCCCAAAATCCCCTTTAGGCGCACATTCCCACGGAGCCTCCTCGACCCATTTCCCCCTATCCCCGGCTCCACAAACTGGCAAAACCGCAACCACAGTCGCCTCAGCAATCTCACCAAGATTTAACCTAACAACCGGTACTTTCACCCCATCAACAACACCACCACCTCTCCCTTGCCCTTCACCATCACCATCATTCCCATCTAGCTCCTTCAACACCCAACTTTTTGCGTTCTCACTAACTGCAATATTCATAGCCTTCTCCAAAGCCGACACCCTCGTCTCAGTTTCACGATGCTCCAACGCTTGTCTATAATACATAAACGCCAAACAATCCGCCGGTAAATTATAATCAAACCAATCCCACCCACGATCACCTTTTCTACGTGGGAAATCCTTAATAGCTCTAGCTAGTTCTTGTGCATCACTAGGCTCAAACTTATTCTCTAGTATATATCTAGCAGCAGCAGCACGTTGGTTCACACTTAACAACCTAATCTCATACAACAACTCAGCACCACCTTTATCATAAAACTCTAACGTCTCATCATCAACACCAGATTGTACTAAAGAGTCACGTACCTGAGCAGCAACCACTAGTCTATTTTGTTCAACGCCAGATATACCTGTTATTTACAGTATTCCCATAATCTCATTAGTCACCAAAAGCATGAATATATATATATAGTCACATAAGCCATCTATGCGCCAAGGAACGGAACAGGGTAGGTCCCGTGGGTTCACAGGTCAACATGGATTTTTACGTCCTAGTGTTAATTCTTTCTAAAAATTTCGATATTAGCTTTTCTTAAATGCACTTGATCACTTTTAGTCCTGGTTCCGTCCGTGTAAGAGCTATTAATCAACCCAAAAACAGAGTAAACTTTATAACTAGGACTCTTGTTTAATGTTCTAAATCTAGGATTGGTTATAACAGCTTCTATTGTTATAAAGAGTAAATACTAAATTTAGAACAATAAAAATGGTCATCCTACATTTAGAAAAACAAAAGAAAGTAATCCTAGTTTTAGAAAATCATCCTAGTTATATAAGATTTTCCCAAAATCATGAATATATGTATATATAATACCTGTGATTTCTTCTAGCATGGGTGGTGCAAATCCTTCTTGGATCAAAGGTGGTATTAATGGTGCATACTCAAACCATTGTCCTAAACGGTTAGTCAACACATCTAGTCTAGCTTCAGTGTCAAGGTTTCTATACTGTGGTGGTATAGGTGACTGAGAAGGTGGTGGTCTAAAAGGCTGGTAGAGATTCTTTTGCTGTGGTGGTGGGTTGGCAGGGATAAGTGTAGCTGATATTGGTTTTCTAAGGTGGTTTTTGGTTGTGAGTTTAGGAGTTGTGGTGTGTGAGATTGGTGTGGAAAAGAATGGTGTGTGGTGGAAAGTGGTGGTGGGTTTGGTGGTGTTGAGAGTGAAGGATAGCATGGTGGTGAGTGATGAACCTTATCTTGTTTGTTTGGGTTTTGAGTGTTGTGGAGATGAGAGTGTTGTCTTGTGTTTTGGTTAGTTGTGAATGATGAATTGAAGATGATTAGATATTTAGATGAGTGGATTTTACAAAGAATTTTGTTTTGTTGCTTTTCTTCATTTACATTATGGTCCTTTTATCTTTTGAAACTTTGTTTGAACTTATGGATCATATTTAACTATGAATTTGTTAGTCATTACTCATTAGTAGGTCTGAGCATCGCAGACCCTAAAACCCGAACCGAGAAAACTGACCGGACCGATGGAAAACTGACCGAACCGAAAGACCAGTGGTCCGGTCTTAGTCCCAACTTTTTCTTTATTACGTACAAACCGACCAATAATTCCTTCTTGGACCGGTCCGGTCTTCGGTCCGTAGTTTTGGTCTAATTCGGTCTCGATCCGGTCCGATTTTTGTCGGTCCGGTCTGGTCTTAGACCAATACTCAGTCCTAGTCATTAGTAATTTTTTTTAAAGGCAATATATTATACTTCTTCCGTCTCAAAAAAAATTGACAAATTATAATATGTAATTAATACTAGTTTTGATTGATAAAATTTATTTTTACCTTCATAGTGAATATAGAAATTAGAATTGAACAATTAATGCATGTTTTGATTATAAGGGTAAAGTAGAAAAACGAGTTATAATTAGTATAAAAAAAAAAAAAAAAAAAAAAAACTGAACACTTTTTTGAGAACAAATATAAATAGTAAGGGTAAACACTTTTTATGAGAAGAATGGAGTATATTATTAATTAAAAATAGTTGATGCTAATATTACAATGACACTCGCAACAATACAATTCTAAACTGACAATATGACTCTAAAACCCGCTTAATGCACTATCTCCAAATAGGGACATCATAATACGATAATCTAACATACTAAGATAAATCCTCAATCTCTAAACTCACCAACCGTATTTTCAGGATAAGGATCCTCTCATGTTCTTTTGAACATGAGGGGTAATGTTGTGTTTATTATGATTGTACATTGTCATTAAGATGACCGATCCCTTGCAAAGTACCCAAACTTTGCAAAGCCTAAAAAGAAATTTGGTGCTGCCACGTGTCCCCGCTCCTTTTCCCCCCAAAGGATAGTTATGTAATTTTGTGTCCTCCCGCTATATACTCCTTCTTGCCTTTTTTTCTCTTCTCAGTTCTCTATTTTCATTTTTATTCTTTCTTTGATTTCACGATGTCCTCATCCCCATTCATACCATCATCATCATCAGATCTAACACATCACCGTCTTCATCACCATCGCCGTCTCCATACCTATCACCGTCTTCACGCCGTTAGCACCACCGTCTTCACACCGTCACCATCAGGTACCAACTAATAAAACTCTTTTTTGTACTTTTCAACTTCATAATAATCGGGTAAACATACAAGATCTGTTGTTGAATGTGATCAATATAATGATGCACACCAAGTGTTCGATGAAATTCTTCAACCAGATTCAAGTCATAAATGTGATAGAAATCTGGTTTTAATGGTGATTGATGATCTTCAGGTGTTTAATCAAGGAATAATTGATAATTTCTATTTTATCGTGGTTTAATTAGAGGTTGCGGATTCATTAGAATAACTTGTTAGAATGGATTAAAATGAGGTTCAGCAGTAATTGCTTTAGAGGTTGCGGATTCATTAGAATAACTTGTTAGAATGGATTAAAATGAGGTTCAGCAGTAATTGCTTGTTATCGTGGTTTAATTAGAGTTTGCGGATTCATTAGAGTTTTTATAATGTAATGTAAACCTCATTATTGAGGTTGAGCTTCATCATCCAATACACACACATAGTTCTTATCTTTTACATGAAGTCTCCACTCTCTCTCTCTCTCTACTCTCTCTCTAGAATAAGCTTGAATAAGTTGTGAAATAAGTTGTATCCAAGGTCCTACAGTTCTCTATTTTTATTTTTATTCTTTCTTTGATTTCATGATGTCCTCATCCCCATTCATACCATCATCATCATCAGATCTAACACATCACCGTCTTCATCACCATCGCCGTCTCCATCACCATCACCGTCTTCACGCCGTCAGCACCACCGTCTTCACACCGTCACCATCAGGTACCAACTAATAAAACTCTTTTTTGTACTTTTCAACTTCATAATAATCGGGTAAACATACAAGATCTGTTGTTGAATGTGATCGATATAATGATGCACACCAAGTGCTCGATGAAATGCTTCAACCAGATTCAAGTCATAAATGTGATAGAAATCTGGTTTTAATGGTGATTAATGATCTTCAGGTGTTTAATCAAGGAATAATTGATAATTTCTATTTTATCGTGGTTTAATTAGAGGTTGCGGATTCATTAGAATAACTTGTTAGAATGGATTAAAATGAGGTTCAGCAGTAATTGCTTTAGAGGTTGCGAATTCATTAGAATAACTTGTTAGAATGGATTAAAATGAGGTTCAGCAGTAATTGCTTGTTATCGTGGTTTAATTAGAGTTTGCGGATTCATTAGAGTAACTTGTTAGAATAGATTAAAATGAGGTTCATCAGTGATTGCTTGTTATGATGGTTTAATTACCAGGATGCGGATTCATTTGAATAACTTGTTAT
>LBNU01004806.1:97484-109216 GCA_014162995.1 Artemisia annua | reverse complement strand
GAGAGTGAAATGAATGTGTGTGTGAGATGGAGGGAAGTGGTATACGAGGGTTTTTGTTTGTGAAATTACTGTTCTAACCTTTTATTAGAACGAAGGGTCTGTTTTTTTTCCATTTAAATACCAACCGTGGATTAGTTTTTGGTCAAAGATTAAAATGATCGGATGGCTCACAATACTTTTTAGACTTTTTAATTTGCATCCCCTTTCTAGGTGATCGCAACTCTTGTCATTAATGCAAAATATTAATTTTATTTTAATTCAAAAGTACAATCATATAAAACACAACATTATCTCTCATGTTCATTCAGAACATGAGAGGATCCTTATACATTCTTTCACTAAAGGCAATCAAGGTAGAGAAAACATGGATGGCTTAAAAACCAACAACTCTTGGCTAAGGTACATAGCTCATCGAAACCTTAACACATACAGTTCCGACCATACAATCGACCGAGTGGTGATCATGCAAACGTAGAAATGGTTGACTTATCACGTACCAAAGAACTTCTAAACACCATATAAATTTGAACATTGGTTTACTAGCTTATCAAGTTGAGCTTTTGACTTTTAATGAGCTATAAAGTTAAGATGGTATGCTTATAAGCAAACAAAGTTGGCCGGTTTATGAGCTTTTCCACGTTTACGCAAGCATGTAAGCCAATTATATAAGCCAACGCGAACAACCTATATGACTCGCAGGGTAGTGTATTTATTTGGATGACAGACAAAGTTATCTCTATTATTATAGTTAAACAACATTTTGGGAAAAGTAAGGCTAATAAGTACGATAACACCTTATGAATAAGCTTGACTTACATCTAACTCAGTGTACAATCTAGGATATAGTCGGTTTGGAAGATGATTTGAGTATTGTTATACATTCTTTCAAAATTTATAAATTCATTAATTTTGTATTAGCAAGAGCAGGGCCGTCTCATGAATTTATGAAATTTTTAAAGGCCTTGGACGAAATTATATAATGAGGCATTTCGAGAAGAATGTTATATATAACGTGTCACTGTTTTATAGGATATAATGCAATTAGCTATCTAAACGGTTCTAAACATACTACTCATTTAAGATATTTTCTCATGAAAATACTTTTTTCTTCATGAAAAATATGTCTACACATGCATATAATTATTAGCCGGACAAATTTTGGGCCCCTAAAATTTTTGGGATCCTAAGCGATCGCTCACCTTGCACACCCTCAAAGACGGCCTTGAGCAAGAGCTATCTATTATCTAAGGTATATAGCATGGAAGAAAAACAATTAAAAATATAGATTAAATTGAAATATTTTTTCACTGACAACATTTAACTTGTTATATTTTAGCAATTATAGACATGGAATCCAAAAAGTGTTGTACCTTATCATTTTGCGATCCATGAAACTTTTGACAAATATAAACATAGGACATAAACCGATAAAATGTATTCTTTTCTTTTATGTTTTCAAGGAGTATCAAACTGTTGGGCTTTCCACTCTTTCAAATTTCAGCAATACCTTCGTATTGGGCCTATGGACACTTATTTATTAGTGTACAATAAAACACACCAAATTATAGACAACATATCTCCCATTCACGGAATATGGGACTAGTAATGCAACTATGCAACCCCAACAAACATAGTTACGCAAACAACTACATAAAATTAGGGGTGTTCACGGATAGGGCAATATGCACAGTAACAAAAACCGAAACCGAACCGAACCGAAAAACTGAACCAAATTCGTAACCGAACCGAACCGAACTAAATACTCGGTTATCGGTTTGGATATGGTTTTAGCAATGAAAACCAAAAACCAAAATCATATAAATATATATATTTTTTCTATTTATTTATATGAAAAACAAATCACTAAAACTATTTCTTAGTATAAATATAATAGTATTTAAGCTTGAAAAAATTTTGTGGTAAAAATATATATAATTACATGAAAAAATAATTGAAATTATGTAATTCGGGTTATTCGGTTGGGTTTCACTTATAAGGATTCGGTTTTCGGGTATTCAGTTCGGTTCTCAGTTTGACCCAGAATTTTTTTTTAACCGAACTAACCAAACCGAATAACCCGATAACCGAACCGATGAACACCCTACACAAAACAGATTCATAACATAATCATAGTTGATAATATGGAGAAAATTTCATTGTAGACCCCAAATTTTTTTAGACCCAATGAATTAATTACATCATTTTTTTAATCAAAAGAAAATAAAAAAGAAAAATCACTTTTATTCTTTTTTAAAAAATTAAATATCTCATAAATTGTTAATTGTTGCGCGAAAAGAATCATATTATCATGACAAAAATTAAATAATCTTTCTATAGAGGGGCGCTTTTATATAGTTTCGACATTATTATTATTTTTTTTTTACTTTTTTTGTTAGTGTTGAAATTTACGTCTAGAGAAATCACATGTGATTTATAATTTTAAAAAACCACATGTAATTTTATGAAATCACATGTGATTTATGAAATCACACGTGATTTCTATCATACAAATCACATGTGATTTTTTTAGATACAAATTTTACACATACATACATACATACATACATACATACATACATACATACTAAAGTAAAAAAGTGTGAATTCATCGTAAAAATAACCAAGGTTGCAAAATCGTGAATCGGTAATCGGGCGGTCGACCTCCTTGTAGCTTGTAATCGGTCTAGGCGTGATTAATCGGATTAGTAATTTTGGCAAGTTTTGGGTATTCCCGGCAAGATTTTCCTTGAAAAACGTCTTTTAATGGATATAAACAGTGACTATAAGTGATTAAAACTAGTTTCCAGTGAGTTTTGAGTATTTTCGACAAGATTTGTAAGTTTTCGTCAAGTTTAACCACCGTTTATAGTCGTTGACTGCCATTGATCACGGTTGACCGACTGATTTACATAAATCGAAAAGGTTGGTGGCCCACTAGCGCCTAGACGGCGATTAATCAACCTGGTAGGCTTTGTTTTGCAACACTGAAAATAACACGAAATAGTTTAAAATCAACATCAAAGTTCAACACTTCAGTTCCCTCAAATGATATTTTATAATTGTCTCCTTTACTTGACATATGTGAAATGTGGAATGAGGGCTTAGTTTGACATCATCGCTAAAGAAGAAGCTAAAGAATGCTTACCATTGGCTGCTGTTTATAGAATGATTATGATTTTATCATTGGCTAGGCTCGAAAAACAACTATCATAGGCTTACCTCTTCATCGATAGCATCCTTCCATTTCTTATCTCTCACCACTTCTTCGAACGTAATACTTTCAAAATCTGCCAAGAGACATAAAAAATGCATTTCATTTGTTGACTCATACATGTCTTGCAAACTTTAGCGTCCTTGATTGTCTCGGCTCGTCGTCAATATCATCATCTAAAATCTAATTTGGTTGTGTCTTTCATAAGTTGTTTGTGGTACATGAATTAAGGTTTGTGTTGTTGCTCCCTTTTACGTGGTTAGCTTAACTAGAAAGTTAATCTAACCAAGTTCCATGTTTAAGTGATGTAATGAAATACTACCAATAAGAGTGAAAAACTTAAAAATAAAGCCAAAAAGGTTTTTTAACGTTTAAATTCTTATTAGAAGTAAATCAAAGAATTTATACCCAAGTATTTGTGAAACAACACTTGGGATTGAATGATAAGTTTAGTATAGTCTCCTCTCTAAACTCAAAGTTAAACTTTGAGTACAATTATGCTAAACCAACTGAGTTCATACTCAGGGACTTAATTGTATTTGGAAGAGTAAAAGTTGTTTGTGAATGTCTCAACATTTAGTGCACAAAATTGTCAACTTTTACTACAACTTACAAGTTCTTATATAGTCTACAAAATGGTTATAAACCAATGGGTAAAGAGTGCGTGTCATGGAATGAATGGACATAACATACTATGTACTTTTGTCCTTACACAATATTCAACTTTGGGTACGAGACAAATACTCTTTTGATAGAACAGTGTTGACAACAGTTCTGAGCCTTAACCATTCAGGAAAAGTTTGACATTTGCATGATAAGGACTTGCCTTATTCATTTCAAACTTATCTCGCCTTGTCCCGTGTTTTCTTCAGGTACTTAGATATTTCTTTAGCTCTTCTTTTTGTTGAGGAGACTGAGTGGTTCAGTGAGCTATTGCCATCACTCACTGAACCCATCATCTTTTTCTTTGGCTCAAGGATCATTCGCTGAGAATCGCTTCAATGAATGGCGAGTCTTTCTTCTTAGACTCAGTCTGAGCATCCTGAAGGTAACTCACTGAGTGATTGTTTACTTAGTGACTTGATTACTGTTTGCGGTCACACAACACTTAGGGTATTTTTATTCAAATCCTAAGACTAGGATCAATTGGGCACTGATTTGTCCCAACAGTGACCCATGATCAGGTTTCTGCTCCAAATTGCCAAAATTTTGGGTTGTCCAATCCCATCCACTTTCTTAATCCACGTACACATCTTTGCTTACAATGACTTTCTTCTCAATTGGGTCGAACAACTTGTAAGCTTTTGCCTTCTCATTATACCTGATAAACACACACTTCTTGCTCTTATCATCGAGTTTGGTTATTCTTTGGTCCGACACATGTGCATAGGCAACACTTCCGAAAACTCTAAAATGTGACATTAATGGTTTAGTTTTGGTCCAAGCCTCTTGTGGTGTTCATTCCAATAGCTTTGCACGAGGATAATGATCTTGCACATAAATAGCACATTGAACCGCTTCTGTCCAGAATTCTTTCGACATGTTTTTGCTCTTCAATATAGATCGAACCATGTCGAGGATGGTTTGATTCTTCATTTCGTCCACACCATTTTTTTGAGGCGAGTAAGATGATGTCAAGAATCTCCTAATACCCTGTTCATCACAATAATTATTGAACATTGTTAACATGTACTCACCGCCTCTATCCAAAAGAAACACCTTTATATAATTACCACTCGACACTCGTCTTCTCTAACATCACTTTGAACTTCCTGAATGTTTCAAAAGCTTTTGCTTTTTTCCTTCAGAAAGTACACCCATGTCTTCCTTGTGTAGTTGTTAATAAACATGATAAAATATCGTTAATATCCAAACGAATTTGGAGTGATGAGGCCACATATGTCGGTGTGTACCAACTCCAGAAGTTGTTTTGCACCATATTTAGCTTTCTGTGGAAATGAGACTCTTGCTTGTTTCCCGACCACACAATCTTCGCAAAACTGTTTGTTGTAGTCCATGTCGGGTAGCCCATGAACCATTTTCTTCTTTAGTAACTTTTCCAGCCCACCATAACGCAAGTGACCAAAATGTAAGTGCGATAATGGTACATTTTCTTTCAATTCAGTTTGCAAACATCTTCCTAACACGTTCTTTAAATTGAGTTTAAACATGCGGTTATCGGCCTTCTCTACAAGTGCTATTAGTCGGTCTTCATCATCCTTCACGTGTATTAACCGACCCTTCATGTAAATTGAGTATCCTTTCTCCATAACGTGTCCCAAAATTATGATTTTGCTCTTCATTGCAAGGACATAATATACATATTCAATTCGGGTTTCTTTTCCATTATGAGAAAAATACACTATACCGCGTCCTTTCACTTGCACATTTGACTCATCACCAAAGGCGACACATCCATCTACAACTTCTTCATATCCACAAACAATCGTTTGTCCCTGCAAAAATGATTATCAGGAGCCGTGACGAGATACCATATTGTGTCGATCTTGGGAGCAACTTCCTCGTTTGCCATCATAACAATACCATCTACTTCATAGGCCATCATACCGTCGACTTTCACATCTTATTCGGTCACGAGGCTTGTACTTTCTTATACTCTCTTAGGATATCTACAATCCCTTGCATAATGGCCTGACTTGCCACAATTATAACAATCCACTTGGGCGTTATGAATGACCGCCTCTACTACGACCGCTTCTTGAAATTGGGCTGGTTGATGCCATTCGTGATGGTTCTCTTTTCCACGACCGAAACTACGTCCTCTAAAGTTGTTTCCTCTCCCCTGCTCTACATACATGGCTTTTTCTTCCTTTATATCCTTTACTATCACGTTTGTTTGCAAAGCCACATCAAGTGACTCTTGTTTCTTCTTCAACTTTCTTTGCTCGTGTGCTTCTAACAAACCCGCTAAATCAACGATTGTTATGTCTCTATATCTTTCAACTCCACAATTGCACAAATGTAACACCCCAACCCGACAAGGGTAGAAGTATCACATTATGGTGCCAAATCAGAACATACAAATGCAAGCGGAAGACTTATAAACATAAAGTTACAAAGGTATTCTAAGGATACAAAAGAAATACTAACTTTATACAAAATGAAATACAAATCCAAAACAAAAATCTAATCGAATCCAAATCCAAGTCTAATCCAGATGTAAATGGGCTTCTAATCATCGGGGTAGTCCACTAATGCTCCTATTGCACTCTTCACTCAAACCCAGCTTCCAACCTAAAACCTGCCGCAAGAAAAGAAATGCGGCTGAGCTTAAAAAGCCTAGTGAACAGATATATGACAAAGCAAATAACCGAAGCGTATAAAAGTATAAGGAAAGGAGATCTTAAGCTCCTGCTGAAAAGAATGTCATCTGTCAAATGAATAAGAGTTAATGATCGCCGAAAACAAAATATCGTAAGTCAAAGAAATGAAGCATCATAGATATATCAAGCATAATCAAATCATAAGGGAATCAAAGATCACGTATCAACAAAGGCATGTCTACCAGAGCCACTCGAATAGACATAACGAAATATAGGGAAGCCACGAGCCGACCTACCAGAGTCACTCGAATAGGTCTCATACATACATACATACATAATCCATAAGCAGCCACATAAGTGCACAAAGAGGGGAGACCTCTATGTACCATACCTGGAGTGATCAGCTCCGCTGTGAAGGAGTAGAGAAGCACCTACGCACATTCACCATACATACACATAACCATACATAAACATAAGTGCTAGGATGTATCCATACGCCCCCATACATACATACATAAACATATATGCACCCTGCTCGCAAAACAGGTATACACATATCATAAGTGCGCAGAAGAGCTCATAATCATATCATATCAAAGTGGGGACGTCGTGGATCAATCACACCTCCACAGAAAGTGTCATGCCATCGGTGCCTCGATGACACGACCATGGTACCTCCATGACTAGTTAGAAAACTCGGGCATAAGAACATACATACATACATACATACATACATAGAATCATAGCAGCGATCCAAATCCTAGCGTAGCATAATCATAATCAGAGGAATATCAAATGAATGTGAATCGTATGCCAAAGAGATCATATCAATGGAATCATAAAGAACGAATCAAAGCATAAGGGAATATAGCAATGGCTCAGAATATCATATCAAGGAATCATATCCCGAATCATATCAAAGGAATCATAGCAACGGTCGAGGATCAAAAGAGAATCATGAGAAGTCCCTACTGAAAAGGGAAGAATATCTGTACTAATAACGAAGAATGTTTAAAAGGAGAGACTGGATATCCGTACCTTAAACCGCAAATGAAACCATATCAGAAACAGAGGATCGGAAGTTACTCCTTCTTCATCGAATCTTAGAGTGTAGCGAATAAAGTAATACAAGCGATGTCAAGAATTAAAGCACAATGAAATGGAGAATCCGGCACGACCTAATGAATATGTAGTTTATCTCATAATATGTCGCGTAATAATAGTACGATACATATGAGTTTCAAAAGACAGAGCGTTTTAGTTTTCGTGAAAGATTGTATCAATGTTTGTAAAAGTTTAGTATCATCATTCGTGTGATGGTATGAAATCATAGACTCAAGACAAACGCATGCCAAAGTATATAATGTATATAAAGCACGTATATATTATACTTAATTGCCCAATAATAGTACAATGGGCAACCGCCCAATATATTAAGTCCATCATGGGTCTAATAATTCAATATGTCCAAAATACCAATTGTACAATGTAGTCCGATAGTCCAGATGTCCAAGTCCGCTTAATAGTCCAATAAGTAGTCTAACATAAATAATCTTCGTCCAACGTCCAATATATAAATGGTCCGTCATATATTTATTATGTCTAATAATATTTGACCCGATAGTCTTAATCCAAAAATCCGTCATATAATAAGTCCGTTATGTCCAGTATAATTACCAAGTCCCAAATAGCTGAATATCCGCAAGTATTAATTACAAGTTAGAGTACACATTTTGAACATCTTATATCTACTAACACAACGCACCCTTATAAGCTCCAAACGGATACCTCAAAAATTAGAGTAAGCTAGAAAATGAGCTCTAACAAACACTCACCCTCTCATGTTTACTAGTTAACCAAGAATGAAACTAACACTCTCTTGGGTGCTCTCTTTGAACCGAAACTGAAAAGAAAGCAAACAAACACAACCTTTTGTTTTCAGCTTGCAACCAGGACCAAACACAAACCTTCTTGGATTGCGGCTGACCCGAAATAAATGCACCCTTTTTGTGTAGAAAAATCAATAGCAAACGCACGCTTTTTGTGCAGAAAACTCTGTAGCAAATATGCCATTTTTGTGCAGAAAATTCAGCAAGGAAACACACACCTTTGGTGCATAAAATCATCAGTGAAGCACACCCCTTTTGGGGCTGAAATAAGCATTTCTAGACGCCCCTGATGAGCAGAAAATAAGCAGAACTAAGACACCCCTTCGGGGCTGCAAATAAGCAGAACCAAACGCACCTTATTGGTGCTGAAATGAGCAGGTCCAAACGCACCCTTGTGCAGAAAATGACAAACAAAACGCACCCTTTAGGGGCTGTTAGCGAGCCGAGAAACCAAACCCCAAAATCAACACTAATACAAAACACAAACACAAGCCAAATATAAACACCACGTTTGCTATTGTTGTTGTTAACCGGACAAAGACAAACCCCTCGTGGGTAGTCTTGTCGACCCGTAAGCAGAACCAACACCCTACGTGGGTGTGGTTGTGAATCAAACCGAAACAAGACAAAACCACTCTTGTGGTTCTTGTGACTACCCGAGACAAAACCAATCACCCTCGTGGGTGTTGACTGAATCTGAAAGCAATCCAACGTACCCTACTTGGGTTTGTTGTGTCGAGACCTGTAAGTAACCAAACAACCACACTTGTGGTTCCATTTGAATCGAACAAAAACAAACACCCCTTGAGGGTCCTGTGGTGGTTCGAGTTGCACAAAACAAACACCCTATGATCATTTATACCACACGAATCATGATACCTTTATCAAAATGATTTTTAGTTCGATTAATAAAGAAAAGTGATGAGAAAAATAATTTGTGAACATGTTTCGAGCTTACCACAAGATGAGAGGCTGTTAGGAATGGATTAAGGCAAGATAACGACTCAAACCCTCAACCAAACACCCAAGACAATACCCACGACCTCTAGACCTTCCTGCTTCTTGATCCGTGGTGGTGGCCTTCAAGGTGTGGCGGCGTGGCAGAAGTGGTGTGAAGGCGGTGCAGGAGAGAGGGGGTGTGAGGAAATGAAAAAGATAGATCTGATCTATCTATTAAAGTGGGAGAGAGAGGCGGTGAGTAAGTAGGATGAGATTTGAGACTTTTGTTTTATTATTACTCCGTGTATTCCGTATCCTGCTGAGCTAAAGTGTAAACGCGATACCTCAAATTGGTAATTGAGAGAAATATATTTTTGGGAGTGTTTCAATAAAATAATATAAAACCGAAACTATTGATTCCGAATAGTGATTATCGAATGTACACCATTATTATTTATCATAAGCTTTTTATTATTCGTATAAACGTTGATGGTTCAAATATTAACGAATGTACATACTTAGGTTATAATCATCAAAATGTAAAATTTATAGGGGTATTTTGGGTATTTTAGATGTTCAAAATTTCTGGGTTTTACAACAAACCTCGTGCTCAAGCTTTTTAGTTAATTTCTGCAAAAGGGAAGTGATATGTACACCACTAAAAGTGGTGTGCACACCACTAAATTATACTGATGATGCACACAGTACAACATCCAGATGCAGGATTAGTGGTGTGCACACCACTTTTAGTGGTGTACATATCACCTCCCTCCGCAAAACCTTCTCTACAATTCTTGAATCTGTTAGAGTTTCACCATCTTGCTTTAGTTGATTCACCACTGTTTGCACATGGGTGATATAATCTGAACCACCTTCTGTTTCCTTTATCTTCATGGCCTCCAACTCACCACATAGAGTTTGGAGCCATACTTGCTTCACTTGGCCAGCCCCTTTGTTCACATTCTCCACAATTGCACAAACCTCGTGGTCAAGTTTCTTAGTTAACTACCGCAAAACCTTCTCTACAACTCTTTAATCGGTTAGAGTTTCACCATCTTGCTTTAGTTGATTCATCATCGTTTTCACATGGGTGATATAATCTGAACCACCTTCTGTTTCCTTTATCTTCATGGCCTCCAACTCACTACATAGAGTTTGGAGCCATACTTGCTTCACTTGGCCAGCCCCTTTGTACGCATTCTCTAACATTTCCCATGCCCCTTTTGATGTTGCAGCATTAGAAATCTTCTTGAACCCCCACTCGTCAACCGATTGAAACAAGAGATACAAAGAGGTCTTATTCTTTCACGCGCTTCTCCTTCCATGCCTTCATCTGATTCACAGACATAGCACCAATTTTTGTTGCACTCGGTTCTTCATACCTGGTTGTGACATATTACCATACATCTTTTGCGCCTAACAATGCTCAAATTTGTATGCTCCAATTATCGTAATTCAACTTGTTGAGATTTGGTAGTGAAACATGTCTTAACAAAGTGCTCATTGGATTCATCTTCACCTTGGCTCTGACGCCAATTTGAAATTGGTGATAACTTAAGTAGGGCTCTTTGTTTATAAAATGATAAAGGGAGTTGATGAGACGAAAAGTGTACCCGTTTTAAGGGGTCATTTAAGCCCTAATTCGAGTAAATGTGATCAAATATTGCCCTAAATCGTTCCTTTTGTCATTTTAGGTACTTTTGAGAAGAATTCTGGAAAACATACTAATTTGGACGTTTTTGGAGCATAAAAGTGAAGAAAACGACAAAGTCTCAAAAGAAGCTGGAAAACCTTCCTGACGGCGTCAGAGTCACAAGGTGACGCCGTCAGCCAACATTGACAAAGGAGTAGAATCAGATTACACTAGACGCCCTATGAAGAAAACAAGATCTTTACACCTGACGGCGTCAGGTGTTAGAGAAAGTAGGCCATCAGGTGTAATGCTAAAGAGTGACGGCCCAGAGCACATATACAAGTGACGGCGTCAGAAGTAGATCTAGGCCATCCGAGAACCCTAATGACGGATAACCTGACGCCGTCAGAATGTAAAATCTATATATACTTTTCTATTTTTCATTCATTAGGGTGGAACTTTTGGTGCAAGTTTGGGAAAAACCCTAAAGACGAATTTGGCTGTATTTTGAAGGGTTTTTCACCCTTGAATCTTTCATGTTCAATTAAAGATAAGTCCTCACTTAAATTAATCAATATGTCTATGTGTTGGTTACTCATATCCAAAATTGCATCATTAACGAAAGACCTTGAGTGCTGTAAAATTCAAATAACAAATTTTGAAACACGAGATAATCGGGAAAAGAGTTTTGAAATTGCTTTCCAAAAATCTTATGTTCAAGAACAAGAGTTGCAACATCAAATACGTGAATTAACCGTTTCCAAAAATGCTTTAAT
>LBNU01004806.1:36491-81069 GCA_014162995.1 Artemisia annua | reverse complement strand
TGGTGCTTGATGGAGTCCATATAAGGCTTTTACAACTCTGTAGACCTTGTTAGGGTGTGGTGGATCTTCAAAACCTGGAGGTTGCTTAACATAAACCTCTTCTTCAATTTTGCCATAAAGAAAAGCACTCTTGACATCCATTTGATAGACAAGGAATCCCATATAAGAGGCAAAGGCCAGGAAAATCCTTATAGCTTCAATCCTTGCCACAGGAGCAAAAACTTCATCATAGTACACTCCCTCTTCCTGTCTATATCCTTGAGCTACCAATCTAGCTTTATTTTTGACCACATTGCCTCTTTCATCTCTTTTAATCCTGAAAACCCATCTTGTACCAATGACTCTCTTTCCATCTGGCAGATCACAAAGTACCCATACTTCTTGTAGTTTAAACTGAAGAAGTTCTTCTTGCATTGCTTGAACCCAGCTCTCATCAGCTAAAGCTTGATCTACCTTCTTTGGTTCAACATGTGAGATAAAGCAGGCAAACATACATGTTTGGTGGTCCTTATGATTCATCCTGTTTTGTTTATAAACAAAGCTAAGTAATGAAGT
The DNA here is from genome assembly GCA_014162995.1 of Artemisia annua. Classification (NCBI taxonomy): domain Eukaryota; kingdom Viridiplantae; phylum Streptophyta; class Magnoliopsida; order Asterales; family Asteraceae; genus Artemisia; species Artemisia annua. The sequence continues at coordinate 80,514 of LBNU01004806.1, read as the reverse complement.
ATGTGACTGTGTACAACCTTTAGCTTTGTTTCTGGTGATGACTCCTGAGCCAGAGGGTCCTATAACTTGAGATTGTGGATGATTCCTATGAACTCTTGAAGTAGGAGTTGAAGGAACTGTGACATCTGTTTCCAAGTTAGTGAGATGAGGACCATCATTAGGGAAAATTCCTTCATTATTAAGCTCTTCAGGATCTATTTCTTCCAACTCAGGTATCTCAGAATCATCAAAGTCATCACCTTCATTGGCAGTACCTTCAACCTGTGTTGCAGTTCCTTGTTCAAAAGTACTGGTATCTAGAGCATCAGTAACTTGAGAAGATTCAGCAAACATTCCTTGCTTCTTGGCCTCTTCAAAAGCTCTCCTTTGTTCATATTGATAAGTCTGTGCAATAGAATCTTGTAGAAGCATTCTCTGCAATGTGTCTTCAAGAGCTTGATCTTCATCAGTTAAGATAGTTGTAGGTTGATCAGTACTTTCCTTGGGTTTTTGAGTAGGGACAGATGTTGGTATTGAAACTTCATGAACAATAAACTGGGAATCTTCTTCTGTAGAGTGAACAACTTGATTCTCTTCTCTGACTGGTATATAGTTCATTGAAGGAGACAGAGAATCCAAATCATACATCCAATCTGGAGTGTTCCCTTTCTGATTAGCTTGATCTTCTAGGAATTCAACATTTAGACAGTATTGAACCTTCTTGGTAGCCTTGTTGTATACCCTGAAACCTTTGTTGTTTTTACAATAACCCAAAAGGTATCCTTCATCAACCTTGCCTTCAAACTTGTTTAAGTTGTCACTTGTGTTCAGAATAGTGAGAGGGCATCCAAATGGTTTCAAGAATTTCAGATTTGGTTTTATTCCCATGATAATCAATGCAAAGAGAGCAGCGTTGGTGTAATTAAGGGGCCAGAAGGCACAAATTGCTCGCTGAATCTGAAAATCTACTGGAAATACCAAGCTCAGTGTCCTGGATATGTATCTCGTTGATATGTTTATCTTATTATGTTATGATACGATATGATGGCTAGACTATCTTTTGATGTACAAAGTTATATTAACTAACATATCGTATCTACTATGTTTAATTATATAAACTTATATATCATATCTGTTATGTTTAATCATTATTGATAAAACCATTTTTTGTATGTGCTTCTCAGTTCCCACATTGTTGTCTTCATTCTTCAAAATCAAGTGGGTTAATTTGGTATTTCACCCTTGAACACTTGACCATGATTATACAAAAATGAGAATGAAGGTTATTGATAGGATACAAATGAAATGTAATTTCTCATATTGCATCGAATAGATATTTTACGTCACGTTTCAAAGTTATGTCACAATCCAAAATCTTTCAATAGTATTTACAGATCTCCTAAATACGCTTCTTAGACACTTGTGCAAGTGATAGCTGAATGTTGTTAGCCTAACCCATATTGAGCAGTACTTTGTAACGGGCTCAAGCCCGACCTCACATCTAGAATATTCTGCATACATGTATATAAGTGTATCATGCATTGTAACATACGAATCAATAAAATCAATCAATACAGACAATTACTGTGATATCAAATATGTCTATCATGGTATCAGGCCTTTAAGTATACACGATCCTTTCCAAACATATAAAGCACGCTCCCTCCTGCTTTCTCTCCACCCCGCTCCTCTCACACCAGTTTCAAATATCACCCTTATCAATTCATACTCTTATTCATCCTTGTTAATGCGTTGGTGATTCATGCTAGGTCATAATCCGCGCATAAATTTTTGTTACTTGTGCAAAGGTCACAAGTATTATTGTATGCAAAGCCTCCTTCTTTTGTCTTTCACGTACACTGTATCACAACTCCCATACAAAACCTACAAACACCAAACTAAGCAAACCCCATTACAAACCCTAAACTAAACAAAACCCCATCCGTATCACTGTTATGGGTCAAACGAGGCTATTGGGTGTTAATGTCAAACGAAGCTATTCCTAGTGCTACAACTCATGCTCCCACTGTTAATGCTACAACTACTTGTGTGCCACATTCAACTGGAAATAACACACCTTTAGCATTTTATTCATCCTGTTACGACTCTAGTTCTGGAAGAGGGTCGACCCAAACGGGTCACGTCTATCCCAACGTGGCATAAAGATTATGTCATGGGATAACTATCTATCTATTTATTTAGTTTATCTGGTTATTTTAGCATTCCTGTCAAATAGGATATATGTCAAGTTGGAGTCTGTTGGAGTCATGTTTTAGGATAAGTATTCGAGTCATATTAGGATTGGTATGTCATTGTAAGGGTTATCCCCACACGGTTTATATACGACATCAATGATGAATGAAGTTCAGGTTTTTGGTCAATAATACTCTTCTTCTCTTATCTATTTTTCTGACGGAGCAAGCACTCGCTAAAAGTAGTGCAGATTTCCGATACATCCTTAAACGGGTCATATCAACTGGTGCTTTCATTGAGCATGGACGAACAGGCCATCAGGTTGCTGTTGAAGGAGCATGCGGATGCGCTTAACGCTGAGTTACATGGTCAAATCGCCGCATTAACTGCGGAGTTACAAGCTGTGAAGCTTGTGGGACACAACCGTCATGGAGGGGATACAGCTATCCCACGTTCCATGCGCTTAGAGGTTCCAAAGTTTAATGGTACTGATTCTGAAAGTTGGATTTTCGCCATCCAAGAGTACTTTGATCTCCTCGACACAACCAATGAACAACGACTCAAGATCGTGGGATTCAATCTGGAAGGAGACGCGGCCGAATGGTTTCGGTGGATGTCGCGTAATAAACTCATTATCAGTTGGGACGGATTTCTGGAAAGTGTCCGTAATCGGTTTGGGCCGTGTAAGTACGAGGATCCCCAAGGGGCGCTTTCTAAGCTCTTGCAAACGGGAACCGTGGCACAATACCAGAGTGAATTTGAGAAACTTATGAATCGGGTAACTGACATAGCAGAACCACTGTTGATCTCCTTTTATATATCAGGACTAAAGCCATCACTCCAACGAGAATTGTTGATATCGAAACCGTCATCTTTGGGCGACGCGTTTTCGTTGGCTCGCGTTACTGAAGCGAGGTTGGATGATCAAAAGTCACCTTCAGTGAGCAACACGGCTAGTGGTAGCAGCGGTTCTCCAACCTTAAAAACCACCAGATATAGTGTTAGGCATTCAATGGTTACAAAAGCTGGGCAAAGTGACACATGATTACGCGCAGCATACGATGGAGTTTAAAGTGAGGGATCGAACACATATGTTGCAAGGGGTCGAGTCACTTCGCTTGAAGCAAATTAGTTTCCATCATATGCGGGCTTTACTGGAAACGGATGACATTTATGGTGTGTACGAACTCTACCCTCTGGCAGCGGTTGGTGATGGACCAGAAGGTACGCAGGCCACAACAATGTCTGAGCATGCCGAAATCACTGAGCTTTTGAAACGGTTTGCTAGCATCTTTCAAGTACCGACTACTTTACCTCCATACCGTAGCGTTGACCACCGATTCATTTATATCCTAATACAAACCAGTTAATGTGCGTCCCTATCGTTATCCCCATTACCAAAAAGGGGAGATGGAGAAATTAGTCAATGAGATGTTGGGTCAGGGGATTATATGTGAGAGTCATAGCCGGTTTTCTTCCCCGGTATTGTTGGTGAAAAAGAAGGACGAAAGTTATCGTTTTTTGTGGATTACCGCGCCTTGAATGAGGTCACGGTTAAGGATAAATTCCCGATTCCCACGGCGGATGAGATGTTTGATGAGTTGGGAGGAGCCGTACTTTTTACCAAGTTGGATTTGCGGGCAGGTTATCATCAAATTCGGGTACATGAGCGTGACGTGTACAAAACGGCTTTTCGTACGCATGATAGTCATTATGAGTTTCTCGTGGTGCCATTTGGACTTTCCAATGCACCGTCCACATTCCAAGCAACCATGAATCGGTTATTCTCTCCGTATTTGTGTAAATTCGTGATTGTTTTTTTTGATGATATATTAATCTATAGTGCAACTCTTACTGCTCATCTAGAGCATTTGCAGTGTGTTTTCCAATGTTTACAGGATCACCAATTTTTTGTTAAACAATCCAAGTGTGTGTTCGGAGCATCTTCACTCGAGTATTTGGGACATATTATTTCGGGACGTGGTGTTGAAATGGATCCTAAGAAAGTCGCAGCCGTTGTGGAATGGCCCGTGCCTAAGTCACAACGGCAAATTAGGGGATTTTTGGGGCTCGCGGGTTATTATCGCCGGTTTATCAAGGGCTTCGCTTCTATTTCTGCTCCCTTATCTAGCCTTCTTCAAAAAAATGGTTTCCAGTGGGGCGAAAAGGATAGCAAGGCCTTTGAAGATCTCAAAAATAAATTATCACAAGCGCCAATATTGAGTCTGCCCAATTTTGAAGAAACCTTTATCGTTGAAGCTGATGCATCGGCTGATGGAATTGGTGCTGTTTTGCTGCAAAAGGGCCTACCCCTCAGCTACTTTAGTCGAAAGCTGGGACCTCACATGCATATTGCTGCGACTTATCAAAAGGAGTTATTTGCTATTGTAGAGGCCGTTTACAAGTGGAGGCAATATTTACTTGGACGACGTTTGGTCATTCGTACGGACCACAAAAGTATTAAGGAGCTCATGCAACAGGTTATTCAGACGCCTCTTCAACAAAAATATGTGAGGAAACTTATGGGGTTTGATTTTGCTATTGAGTATAAACCGGGGGCGTCGAACCAAGCGGCGGATGCTTTGTCACGAATGTTTAAAGATGAGGAATCTGTTACGGCGTCTTTCATGGCTTTGAGTGAACCAATGGTTGGGTTGGTCGAGGATTTAAGGCGTGAGAATGAGACTTTGGAGGAGTTGCATCAACTTCACAAACGGTTAGATCAACAAGAGCTGATGGAGGGTTTTCGACGGGAGCAGGGCTGCTACTGTTCCGTGATCGTTACTATATCGGGGGTGATTCCCAACTAAAAGACCTTTTGTTTTCTGAATTTCATAACACGCCTATTGGCGGGCATGGTGGCGTGAAGAAAATGTTGGTTGGATTATCGGCATTATTTTATTGGAAGCGCATGCGGAAGTCAGTTGAAGATTTTATCAGAATGTGTTTAGTTTTCCAACAAACTAAATATTCCACGCAAGAGATGGGCGGATTGTTACAGCCCTTTCCGACCCCGACCACGGTATGGGAACACATTTCTATGGATTTTGTTACCGGGTTGCCCCCATCAAAAGGTTAAACGGTTATTCTGGTGGTAGTGGACCGATTTACTTAATATGCGCACTTCATAACATTACCTACGAGTTTCAATGCTCCTAAGGTTGCCGAAGTATTCGTGGAAATGGTGGTTAAGCATCATGGGTTCCCAAAAACTATTGTGTCAGATCGTGATCCGATTTTTGTTAGTGAGTTTTGGAAGCAATTGTTTAAAGCAAGTGGAACTCAGCTAAATCATAGCACGACATATCACCCTCATACGGATGGACAAACGGAAGTTGTTAATCGAGGGTTGGAGCAATATTTAAGGGCGATGGTGTCGGATAATCCACAACACTGGCTACGGTTTTTGCCATAGGCTGAATACAGTTACAATACTAGCTTTCATAGTAGCATCAAGATGACTCCATATCAAGCCTTATATGGGCGAGTACCCCCTTCGATGCTTCCATATCCATCTGGGTCATCCAAAGTAGCTGCTGTTGATGACTTACTGGTTGAACGAGATATGTTGCTACGTCGGCTTAAGCAGAATTTATTGGCGGCTAAGTGATGAGACGAAAAGTGTACCCGTTTTAAGGGGTCATTTAAGCCCTAATTCGAGTAAATATGATCAAATATTGCCCTAAATCGTTCCTTTTGTCATTTTAGGTACTTTTGAGAAGAATTCTAGAAAACATGCATATTTGGACATTTTTGGAGCATAAAAGTGAAGAAAACGACAAAGTCTCAAAAGAAGCTGAATTTCCTACCTGACGGCGTCAGAGTCACAAGGTGACGCCGTCAGCCAACGTTGACAAAGGAGTGAAGTCAGATTACACTAGACGTCCTATGAAGAAAACAAGATGTTTTCACCTGACGGCGTCAGGTGTTAAAGAATGTAGGCCGTCAGGTGTTAACTTAAAGAGTGACGGCCCAGGCGTCAGAAGTAAATCTAGGCCATCCGAGAACCCTAATGACGGCGAGCTGACGGCGTCAGAACCTATAACCTGACGCCGTCAGAATGTAAAATCTATATATATTTTCCTATTTTTCATTCATTAGTGTGGAACTTTTGGTACAAGTTTGGGATAAACCCTAAAGACGATTTTAGCTGTAATTTCAAGGGTTTTTCACCCTTGAAACCTTCATGTTCAATTAAAGATAAGTCCTCACTTAAATTAATCAATATGTCTATGTGTTGGTTAATTATATCTTATGCTTGTCTTTCAATTAACATGCTAGGCTAGATTTTTCTTGTGTTTGCTTAGATCTAATGAAACCTAACTATTAATTATTGGTTGATTGGTGTGTTATTACTTTGTTGGGATGAATGTTTCATCAATGTTAGGCTTAAGAAAACTGGCAATACTCCTATATGGTAACATGCTTGAACGTCTTAAGAAACATGTAACTAAGGCATACTAGGTTATTAAGGTAGTATTTAACGCATGAGCCACTGTTTACAATCCCTATGATTATGTGTACGCATAGTTGTAGGAGGAGATAAGAGCTCATAGAATTGGGGAGATATGTATGCCACCCCATGAATTGTTAAGGAATACACCCGTCATCCACGCAAGTAATACATACACCAATTAACCGGTAAAAGATAGTTAAGGAGTAAGGAAGTCTAAGTAAACACATTTGTCTCCATATAAGTTTTCACAACCACAATAGTTTAGTTATTTTATTTTTATTGCAATTGTAGTTTTTGGGTTAGTTGACTAGCAACTAATTCCGCCCACTCCTCCAATACCCGAGATTTTACTTGCTTTCATAAAAATATAAAAATACAAAAATAATCTTCCTTCACCTTTAGACCTATTAGAGTAGTTTTTCTATCCTAACGAACACTATTCCCTGTGAGAGAACGATCAATCCCCCGTACTTACCACTACACTATACTACACCAACCAGGTACACTGCCTGGTGGGATTGCAAGCTTCTCAAGATCCCTTGAGAGGTAAAACCTGTTGCGTGGTCGCAATCCCACGCCATCACTAAGCATCGCATGGAAATGAAGGTTAACCGTAAACGGAGGGAGGTTGATTTCAATCCAGGTGATATGGTGCTTGTCAAATTACAACCGTATCGACAAGTTACATTGGCTAGGCGCCTTTCTAACAAGTTGGCCAAGAGGTATTATGGGCCATTTGAGGTAGTGGAGCGTGTTGGCAAGGTGGCATATCGGCTTGCCCTTCCCCTTACAAGTAAGATTCACCCGGTGTTCCATGTTTCAATACTTAAACCTTTTTCGGGCACGGTTAGTGATGGCGTGGCACAGTTGCCCGAAGAAGTGCATGATGGACATCCCGTGGAGCAGCCCTTAGCGGTTTGTGGTTCGCGTATGGTTTTACAAAATGGGGTACCAACTCGTCAAGTGCTGGTTCAGTGGCTAGGGGATTCACCAGAGGAAGCAACATGGGAATGGTTGTCCGAAGTTTCAATCTACTTATCCGTCTTACAACCTTGAGGACAAGGTGATTCCTGAAGGAGAGGAGAATGTTACGACTCTAGTTTTGGAAGAGGGTCGACCCAAACGGGTCACGTCTATCCCAACGTGGCATAAAGATTATGTCATGGGATAACTATCTATCTATTTATTTAGTTTATCTGGTTATTTTAGTATTCCTGTCAAATAGGATATATCAAGTTGGAGTCTGTTGGAGCCATGTTTTAGGATAAGTATTCGAGTCATATTAGGATTGGTATGTCATTGTAAGGGTTATCCCCACACGGTTTATATACCGCATCAATGATGAATGAAGTTCAGGTTTTTGGTCAATAATACTCTTCTTCTCTTATCTATATTTCTGACGGAGCAAGCACTCGCTAAAAGTAGTGCAGATTTCCGATACATCCTTAAACGGGTCGTATCACATCCCCAACATATACGTATGGTCCACCAGGCTTCACTCGTAGCATTATATAATACTTTGTTTCGAGGTTCTGCAAATCTCGCATCAACTTGCTCCATCTAAAATGTCAGAGATGATAAACAATTGCAAGAACTCATTGATAAAGGTTTTATTCGATCGTTTGAATAGCTCCCCATGTAGAACTTCAGTTCTTCTTGTGAAAAGAAGATAAATGACAACATGATTATGTGTATCGACTACTAAAAACTCAATAAGGTTATCATCAAGAACAAATATCCTTTTTCAAAATTGATTTAAGATCAGGCTTCCGTCAGTTAAAGTATCGGGAAGAAGATAATCCTGCCTTTCGAACTACATACAGGCATTACGAATTCATTGTCATGTCATTTGGCTTAAAGAATGCCCATGGAGATTTGATAGATTAACACCATCATTCATCAGTTCATTCATGAGAAATTTGTACCTGGTGAAGGTTTTAGAGACAATTTAACCTTCATTGTGTCTGAAGTTGTTGTAGGTAAGTTTTCAGACCATGACCTTATTTCTTTGACTTCAGAGGGTCCCTCATAGTTTAGAATCAGATCTTCCCACGTCTTTTAAACAATCAGATAGTTTATAACTTATTCCATCAAATCATCAGGTATGCATGATATGATGATACTTCTGAGGCGTTTGTCAAGATTGACTACCCTTCTTCCATTGTGCTTTAGGTTTGTCAAGACCAACAACAGTTTTGGGAACATATGGACAATTGTGTAATATTTTAAGGGAATATATTAGCTACAATTTGTTGTTTCTAATTGGCTACAATTTTATACTAAAAATGTGGGTCCATGAGTCTTTTTCTGGGTCCCTGAATCCTATTCTGTGGGTCCCTGAACTATTTTATATGTATTTTTATGAGAATTGTAGCCAATTGGCTACAATAATTGTAGCCAAGACATCCCATATTGTAATTAAATAAGGTTTCATACCAACTATGACGTATGAACCTTTCTTCCATTTTGTAGATCTTTTCTCCTCTATTTTAGTAACAATAGTGACATAACCACCACCCTTTGTATCTAGGAGTTACGGAATATCATATGTAGACATGATAGGATCTTGATTTTAAAAACTTATAAGCAGTATTGAGGACAGAGTTTAACAAAGCAAACTGCTCTAATACCAATTGTTGTTCCCAATAAAGTGATTATAACCTAAGAACTAAGTTAAATCACTCTCCATGTAATCTGATGTGATGTTTAAACAATTTAATGTAAGAGTACATAAAGCAGTTTAAACACAAATAACACAAGAAAGTTTCTCAATAATTTAAATGAATCATAAATCGAACTTGATAAAGATTGGTTACAGAATAACAATCTTAGTTGAATGACAAGTGATTGTGATCTCCTATCTAACTTAAACACAAAATCCTAGTTATGATTTAAGTACAAACTTATCTTATTCACTAATTTGTTCAACACCCAAGTTCAATTCGACGAGTATCACATTAATATTTCAAGAGATGCATTTACTTATTTAAAAATATTTTCTTTTATAACAGAGAATTGGGTTTCAAAACGGATCTTCTTTACATGTGTTAAGCATATAATGGGCGGGTGAGATTGCATTAAATGTTATTGTACTAGGTAATGGGGATAAACTCTTTATAGGTGAATATCGTTGACAATTGTTGCACCTTTTTACCAACTTTGAAAGGTGTGGATTTCTAAGAAGACTTGCTTTATCCTTTTATGTTAAAGTAAAAAGGGTTAACCCGATAAAATATTATTACTCCAAGAAAAAATTAAATACAACGGATGTGGGTGAGTCCTACATCTCAGCCCAAAAAGGCAAACCAAAAGCGCCAACAGTGCTTAAAACCTAAACTAGCATAAGAAATGACATGTCATTTTTATGCAAAATAAATCAAACACCAATCTAATTTGACCATCAAGATTAATTTCATATACGTTAGCATACTTCATTTGGGCACTAGTCAAACCATAATCATCGAAGGTATCATCAACATAAGGGTCTTGATCACAGGTGTCCTCCTTCCATTGCTCATATAAGCTCTTCATGCCCGCTCCATTACCGCTTTTAGCACCATCAAATGCCATATAACTAGTAGTTTCATTGTAGTCCTCAAGAACTTCATCATCATCATTTTCACTATTCGAAATAACCAAATTTCCAACCTTTGAAAATGGATTACCTACCTTTTTTCATCTTTAACCATATCAGGTGTGCTCTTTCATATAGAAGGAATAGCATTGGACGAACTAGGAATGTTGTCATTGTTTTCTACGTGTCCTTCATCAATAGTAGTAGTAACATTACCATTAGATGCTACATTAACAGTAGCACCTTCATCCAAATCACGGAGAACATCAAATGCATTAGAAGTGTTCAACACTTTAGCGTCCTTTTTCGCTTGTCTAATCGTAGACGCCTCCTTTGTGTTGTCTTTGGTAGAAGAATCCTTGGTATTCTTAGGAGCAACTGGCCAATATTCAAACTGATTTATTTAAATCGCATTGAACTTCTTAGTATTACCTCCTTTTCGCTTCACAACTGTAAATCCATCATTAGAAGGCCTCTTATATACACGCGAATTAATATCCTTGCTTTTACCCATCCCATTCATCACACATTTAGGGGCGGTTTTGGGACAATCTTCATTTAAATGACCATAAAGCAAACAAGTCATACACCGAGGTGGTTCCCACTCGTACTCAATATGAATGTTTTCTTTTTTATACCCACTCCCTATAAGTTTTGGAACAACCAACACTAAATTGTCTCTAAATTCGTTAGAAGCATTAATTTCAATCATAGCTCTCGCATAACTGCTCCACCCCCAAGACTCCAAACACATGGTATTCATATATGAATCTAGCATCATAGGAGTACCAATCTTAGAAGCAATCAAACTTGAAGTCATCCGTGTATAAGCAACCAATGAAACATCGTGAAACTACACCCAAACTGAAACACATGACAAATCTCCCTTAAGAAGACTTAGTGAGGGAGAACACTTATGAAGGAAAATAGGGATTCCACGAATCATCCAAGGACCATCCCGAAGAATAGACTTAGCACCCTGTAAAGACGAAAACTTGAAAAAAAAATTTCATTCTCGTTCTTTGTAACTTTTTGAATTTCATACTTTTCCCAATTGTTGCGCACAAATGATTCAACACGACGGAAAATGAAAGTTTTTTACCAATAAAATACCCATATAACGAGTTTTTCAACCACTCATTAACCTCTTTGACCGAATCAATAGGTACATTCTTTGACCCATATCATAATCAATGTCCTTTGGTACATTCTTTTCAATTTTTCAAAAAGTAGCTTTTAAGAAGATAAAGGGCTGATTTTAGAAGCATACGTCGAAGGGGCATCCACATTAGACTTTGACGGGTGTTTTATCCACTTTGTCAACAGATGGTTAAGAAGCACAAACAACACCATGCATTGCCTCTTCAAAACTCATGCATACATCCATGCACATCATTAGTACTAGGCTTTTGAAAGAACTCACCACCACTGCCGACTAAGGGTGCTCACGGTCTAAAAACCGGACCGGACTGGCCAAGACCGGACCAGCCAAGACCGGACCGGACCGAGACCGAGTTAGGAAAAAACCCTAGACCAAGACCGGACCGAATATGATCGGTCCGGTCTCAGTCTTGTCCGGCCCGGTCGATCCGGTCCAAATAGGCTAAATGTCCCGTTTATAAGCCGGACCGAGACCGAAATAATGAAAAACCCTATACCGAGACCGGACCGTTAGTCCTTCAGTCGGTCCGGTTTTCGGTCAGTCCGGTCGGTTTTTTCGGTCAGTCCGGTCGATCCGTTCGGCTTGCTCACCCTTACTGCCGACATTAGTACCATGCTTTTGGTTCAAATTAGAGGTATTTGGATCGACATTTTCTACAATGCTAGCACCATTAGTGACATCGATCTGTTCACTAACATGTTCATTAGAATTCCTAGTAGGTTTGAGTGGTTGTCCATCTTTGCCTAATAAAACTGCTTTACAATCAAGCAATTGATTTTCTAGGTTACAGATCTTATTAGCAAGATCAAAATTCTGAACTTTTCTCTGAGACTTGTACTTCAATAGNAAAAAAAATCATCTTCACCAAATCTGCACACACACTTAAACACACACACACACACAAACGTAAACCAGCAGTTGGACATGAATTGAGGGGGTGTTTTGAAATTTATTATTTGGCCTCACCCACGTTACAACGCACGTTGCTGCAACAACGTGGAACGAAACGCAGGACCAACGCAAGAGGGCTGGAAATGGTTATAACGCCGGCAACGCCATTTTTTGCTGCCATGTGTGCAATAACGCCGGCTGGGCGTTACCACTCCTCATGCTCTAAGAGTAATAATAATAATAAAAGATTATGTGGTCAGTAACTCACTAAGCTGTATAGATTTGGTTCAAGATTTGTGTAGTAATAAGCTACAAATTTTCTTGCACAAAATACATCTTTAAATTCCAAAAGTATAAATGATAGCATCATCATTGGTTTTTATCACGTTGCATGAATACTATGACCAAGACATGTACTAGAAGAAAACAAATTCACGTTTCCTTTCTTCCTGCACCATACCCGTAGTGATTTGTTAGTGCAAACCAAACGGTACGGAACATGTTTGGTTTATTAAGACATGCACATACATGCACAAGTACACCAATTTATGCACAAGTGACGAGTTTCTGTGAGTAGAATTAAACATCTTTTTTTTATAGATGCACAACGAGTCTCTTAGACTCGTGGATATTAGATTAAGCTATTGCGTCTTAGTTTCTTTTAAAAACATTTTATTCTATAAGGTTCAAAAGTAAGTACAGATTTTATACACTAGCAAAGATTTGTATCAGGTGTTCACGTGAATACATACCCTTCTCATAGTTTAGTAGAATGGTCACATCACTACTTCAATTCATATCAATTATGCACCTTAATTTACAAGCTTACATGAGTAAATAGTATAAGAGAATTGGGTGTGGGAGATGTCGTCCCGCGTCATGGTGACATGGCAGGCTCGCAATGGGTCGCCACCACACCGCCGGGGCTCGCCGTCCCTCGCCACAGTCCACTTCGTTGTGCAGACGACGAAACAAACTTGATGCAAAACTATCCGTTTGTGGGGCCCAACATTGAATATCAAACACTAATATTACCGTCTCACCTTTTTTTTTTTCTTTTTCTTTTTCTTTTTTTTTTTTTAAAAAAAAGAAAAAAAACTAATCTCATTTTACCACAGTATAAATAACATACCATAACACACTATTTTTCACACATTTCCAAACCAAAAAAAGTAAACAAACAAGACTCTCTATATCTAAAAAAAATGTCTTAAAGTCCGAACGAGTGAGTATTTTACGAATCTTTTTACCTCGAACCAACAATACGGGAGTTCTTCAAACCCGTCTACCCCATTGTCACAAAACTCTAACCTCCTCGCCATCGATTCCTCCATATGGTACGCAATTGACACTCAAGGCAATTTACCAAAATCAACAATATGCGTTTCAAGGATACGCAAATTTCCACCACCAACCACTTCTGGCACTACAGTTTTTTAACTCATCACAACCATCACAGTTTCTTCAATCTCAACCATCAGATTCACAATTCAAAGTACTACAAACCCGTGCACCGGGCAAATCGAAAGGAAAAAAGGTTGCAAAAAAGTCCAAAAAAGTCGTAAATTTGGACGTGGACGATGAAGATGACATGGAGGAACTGACGCATGTGAATACTCGTTGGTCAAAGGACGAAGCATAGTTGCTAGCGGAAATTTGGGTCGAAGTTTCCCAAGACAAAGACATCGGAAATGACCGTTTCGAAGAGTTCTTTTGGAACCAGATTGTTGACAACACTCAGTCTGAGCGTGAAAATCATTCAAAAAATACCCCAAATGGGACGCGGATGACCCGATTGACATTTCATGTCTCGAGGATCTATTTGGCCCTGACAAACGACCTCGTCCCGATGGCGCAATAAAATCTCGATCTTCAAAGAAAGCCAAGTCAGTTGACACGTCAAGCGCCGAGGGAGCCCCGGGGGGAGTCAAACGAGTTCTTTTTCGGGCAAGGAAAGAGAAAGAAATGGGGTACCTGGAGATGGAAGAGTTGAAGTTTCTCATGCTTGATCCCGATCAGAACACACCGACCAAAGCCGATATCATCCGCAGGAAACAGCAAGAAATCATGAAGAAACATTAGCACGACGAATCAAATAAGTTTCATATTATTATTATGTGTCGTATGTTTTTTTCCCCGTATCATTTTGTTCTTTCTTTTTCGTATCGTTATTTTAAGTTGCATATGTTTTTAATATCTTGTATTGTAGTTTAATTTTAATGAATGAATTTTATGTTATTTGAATACTTAAATAAAAAGTTAAAATAGAAAGTGGTGAGATTCACATGAGTAAATTGTGGTTAGTTATGTTAAGAGGGGTTGTAGAAAAAGATTTGTTATATTATGTGGCACCCCATGGGGCTCATAAAAGCTAGTTGCGGTTGCCCACCACACCCCGAATGCTCTAATGTGTATGTTACATACTCTTGTTTTATTAAGAATACACATATAAAAGTACTATTCTGATAATTAATGCGTATGCTGAAGAGTAAATTACATGGTTTTTTTGTCAAATTGACTTTCACACATTGATAATTAATTAGGACACACCAATTCATATATTAAATACTTATACTATTGATGTCTTTGTACATTTACGTGTGTAAATAAAAACTAAAGTGTTCATATCATCTCATTTTGTTAAAAAGGGAAGATAATATGGTGATCTGAGTGAGCTTAGTTCAAAATCTTGCTGTGGTTTTGTTTCTGTTTTTATTTTTTATGCTAAACATTTTTATTACCAATTTTAACTGTAATACTTTTACCTTAATAATATGCTTTTAGAATATATGAGCATTGTATTCAAAATTAAGATTTTATGTTTTCATAAAATTTTAAACACACTACATATTTATGTTAATTTTCAATTTTTTTTTTAATGAAAGCTCTTAAGAATTCAATATGAAATCCAAGCTCAATGAAATTGGAGCATAAAATATTAACTTATATTTATTTTGATTTTGGACTCAAAATTAAGTTAATCATATGTAACTTTCATCAAGATAGAACTTATGTCCGTTGCGAAGCGCAGAGTGCTACGAACCTCGTTAAATTTATACACTTTTGACGGTTAATTGAGTATTGTCATGAAGCGCTTCTGAACTTCAAAATGCCCAAAAGATAATTTTGTGCTTTACATTAGTTAGAGTTTGATGTGAAAGACATTTGTGTCACACCCCCTTATTTAAAGAAGTTGGACCCAAAACTTTTTCTAAGGCTACTCTTGGGTACGTTTTTTGAGTTTCGGTAACATTAGACAACTTTAATAGCGAAAAACTAATATATAGTACTAATTATCAAAGACAACCTAAGTGATTAACTGAATAACTAAACCGATAAAATAGGTTAACATATTCCCAAACTACTTGATATTTACAAAGCAAACTGAAAACCCATATTTACAAACTATTCCAAAAACTAATTAAGCAACGAGCACTTCTTCATGTTCCACTGCTAAGCAATGTAGTTATATCGTACTTTGCTGCGCGCAATTTCATCACTTGCCTTTGTACCTGTGTGTTTTACTGGAGGTCGTTGGCTCGCACACTTCTATATGTTCCACTGCTAAGCAATGCTGTGCCCATATCTCATACTTCAATGCATTTTCACCATCTGACTTTTCACCTG
This sequence comes from Artemisia annua, assembly GCA_014162995.1. Classification (NCBI taxonomy): domain Eukaryota; kingdom Viridiplantae; phylum Streptophyta; class Magnoliopsida; order Asterales; family Asteraceae; genus Artemisia; species Artemisia annua. The sequence continues at coordinate 64,632 of LBNU01004806.1, read as the reverse complement.
TGAGTTTTACAGGAGGAACCACGCCCGGAACCACTTTTTTTTCGCCTTTGGCGCGTTTGGTGATTGATGCCCAATTATTTATTAAAATCGACTGATAAGGTTTTTCACCAACTGTAGATTCCCCTTCGTTCACCATCATGGAATTATAATGGTTAAAACACCAATGGAAGCGAACTGCTTCTGGTATCATAACAGAAACGCATGCAATATGCCGTTTCAACTCGCCAGCTTTCCATCGCCTGAGCTCGCCTTTTTGCTTACCATGACCCTCAAAACAGTGTAGCACCGCTTTCTTAAAAGAGTGGAACCCGGTTTTTACATTCTCAACTCCCCCAGCTAGTTCTATATAGCTTTCCCCAAACCCTAAACGTGTCGCGGCTTCAGGTCCCACCCCAGAACCGAAGGTTAACGGCTCTTCTTCATCATAATGAAAGGCACTAAGGTAAATACTCTTTCTTTGGATATGATAGTCCATATTGGTTTTTCCTTTCTTGAATCTTGCATATATACACAAGTTACTATCTCGGTCCTTCTTGAGCTCTTTTGTAAGATCTTCAATGCTCTTCTTATATGAACGTCCTTTGGTATGATCAAAGTTTACTATGACATTCTTAGGGAGTTTTGCGTGTTTGCCAGCTGATTCCTTAGGCTGACGCCAGTTGAAGTGTCTTTCTCTCGGCACATTGTTCATCGTGATGATAGTGGTTGTTATCTAGGTATGTAGTATGGTAAGAGGCTGAAAATGAAAGTATGAAAATGGTGAGAGACTTGAAGTCAAGATATAGATCTAAAATGGTGAGTGACAGATTTTTGTAAGCGAGGTGTATACTCATTAAACCTATGCTAGAGCCTATAGTCTTATTTGAAAGAAAGGGAAAAGCTTTTGGTTGGATATTGTCTTTTGGTACTAGGTTTCAACTTGAAACTTTATAAGTTGAAATATAAAGTATACCATCTTGGAAAGTGACAAAACTAATAAAAAGGCCACTAATTATGTGAGTTGACGTCAAGTATGTTGTGGTAAACATCGTATCTATCTTTTTAAAATAGGGTATCATCATGTTAATAAAGTGGTAACTTAGGATATAGTAACACCCTTTTGTCTTTAGGTTTCTAGCTAGCTTTTTACAAATCTTGAGTAGGCCATGTGTTCTAGTTCAACTAATTAACAATTTCCTTTACATAATTAGTTGGAGTTTTGTTTTAGCCAATTTTTACTTTTAGAATTTATTCTCTACATAGTTTCATTCACTAATAATGGCTTCTTTCAAAAATCATTAATTTTGCTAAAAAAATCGTTTCACTTTGCGTTTAAGCTTGAATTGTTGCTAAAGACAAATCTAAGGTTATCTAAAGGGTTATAAAACACATCAAATTCTTATAACACGTTTCTTCTCTGAAAAGAAGGAAATGAAAAACAAAAAACGTGAATAGTGGGAAACACCCCAAAAAACGCTCTAGAGACTATGGCGATTAACGAAAACACTACAAACCTCAAATTGATTGTTCTAAATCTGTAAATCAATCCTCCTTATTGTTATTGATTCCTTGTTTGTTCTTCTAAATTTCTTAACGTATCATTAATTGTTAAGTCCGTGCGGAAGTGTTCTCAAGCTAATACAGCTTGATTTTGGGGAGGAAGATGATGAACCGGCCAAGGATAAAGCTAGAGAACAATCGGGAGATGATTTAAAAAATCCTTTCAAGGAGGTTCTTCGGTCACCGTTCACCTGAAGAATAGTAGAGTTCTCCGGTCCGAAGCATACCATGACTAACAACTTTAAATTGTATGACGGATCGACCGATCCGGATGATCACCTTAACCGGTTCTCTGGAGCGGCCAATCAAGGAGAATGGCCAATGTCGGTAAGGTGTCAAATGTTCCAGCAAACGTTGGACGGTCCGGCCTAGGGCTGGTTTAGTTGGTTGAAGCCAGGAAGCATTGATAGTTGGGATGACCTCCGAGAGCAGTATGTGACTAGATTTTCTCTTTGGAAAAAGGGGATAAGAGACCCAACGGAGATCACAAAGATTACACAACGGGCAAACGAAACGCTTCCTGATTTTAAGGACAGATGGACTGACAAGGCCCAGAGATATTGCGCATAAGCTTTCATGAATGCGCACAAGTGTCCCGAGTTGGCAAAGCATTTTTGCGATAGGGTACAACGGACTGTCAATGAAATGATGATGATAGTGGATGACTTTATGAGGTCCGAGGAGACGTATAAGAGTACGGAGCTGCCAAAAGGGGAAATTCAGGAGTTCAATACGAAAAGTAACTTCTCGTTGTGAGCAGACAGATATCGCGATTCGTACTCTGACTAAGGAAGAGATCGCAGGAGCAAGTTTCGGCGGAAGGAGCTATATGCCTCATATGTAATCCCGCGAAACGATGGGTACCACCGTAATGACTGTCGTCGAGGGGAATCAGTCTGGCATGAGCATAACCGCCCAAGCCTAGCGGCACTGGTGAAGTAACCCAAAGAAATACTGGCAACCGAACACAAACTTCACCTTCCTCCTCCACCCCTCTTGTGGGAAAGCCCAACAAGGAAAATGCGGACAAATATTGTGATTACCATGGTGAGAAGGGGCACTTGACGAATGATTGCTACCAGTTAAGAAAAGAATTAGATATGGCATTAGAATCTGGGAAGTTGAACCACTTGCTGAAACCTTAATAATTGAAAAAAATGGATGTCGAAATGTAGAGAATTTAATGANAAAAAAAAAAAAAAAAAAAAAAAAAAAACTAACTAACTATAACAGTTTAAAGTGTCAGGAAAAATTGACATCACTCACGCAAAATGCATTTCAAAAGAGCAATATATAAGTCGTTCACATAAATTTATTCTAGTTTTAGCAGTATAGGGAATATATTAGCTACAATTAATTGTAGCTAACTCCCTACAATTTTGTGCTGTTTTCTGTGGGTCCCTGAGTTTATTTGTGGGTCCCTAATTTATACTGTGGGTCCCTGATCTTTTCTTATGTAATTTTAGTGAAGTATTGTAGCTAATTGACTACTCCCTTCGTCCCAAAATTATTGTCCCCTATTGACTTTTTCGGTCTTTCCATCTCAACTTTGACTAAAAATATTTTGGTTTGTGTTCTATAATTTTTGATAAAAATCATACGAAATGAAAATACATTTAAAACTCAATCCGTTTATATATTTTCTATCAATTATTATGTAATATAAACAAAAATACTTAAGGTCAAAGTTGAAAAGTAAAGACCGGAAAAGTCAATAGGGGACAATAATTTTGGGACGGAGGTAGTACAATAATTTTAACCAAGATATCCCCTAGCAGTATATTATAAAATTGAATCAATTAGAAATAAGTCTCATATTCCATTCGAGTTTTCAAATTTCCCTAAAATAATTCCTTTCGAGTGAATATTAAATGTTACATCAATGTTTTAACAAAGACAAGGCGTCATACACTCATATGACACATCAAATCCAAATATTTTATACTAGGAACAGTACGTAGGAGATCTCATCATTATCATTTGTAAGTGAAAGATCTTCAAAAGATTATTATATTTTAAATAGTAATGTACAATGGTTAACATATATCCTAAACAGTGAAGAGCTCGAGACAATTAAACTATAAGCTGTACGATCAGGGGCTTGACCAAAGGATATTTTTGGACTAATAACATCTAAACTTATTATTAAAATGGCATTTGGTAGTCATATTGCATGCGATTATTTCCGTTATTTAGAAACTACTAACCGTTCTTTAGACAAATTATTACAAAGTTGTATTTTCATGGGCATGAACTTGATAATAATGTAGGACTATGAAATGATAAATTTAAATGGTTGTACCTCAAATATAGTTGCTTTTTAATGGTTCTAAAGTATCTCAAAACGAACAACTAGACAAATTCTCATTTTTCCTTTTTCTAATACACCCGCGCATTGTCTGCATTTGAAAAAGATAGAATTGAAAGTTGTACCTAGCTCGTTCACTGAAAGTAGTAGATTTGTATGTCTAATAAGATTAGGACCGTGAGTTCTAAAAGCATCTTAAATGAAGTAAACATCGAGACAAGACAATTACTTTTTCTTGCACTGCTTTTCTGTAAGGAAACAAGCTGAGGGTTGGTTATTGGGTCATAAGATGTGTCTTTGCATAATAAGATACCATGGTTAAAACTTACAAGAAAAACCTATCATAATGTTAACATACGAGCTTTCTGAAAACAAACTCATATACACATTTGTTCTAAAATGAGGCTCAAAACCTCAACTATTTGTTCGGAAAAAATATTACTTACATGTTTTGATATAGCTAGACCAAATATCCGTTGTGATTTCTCATTTATCGGTCATTTTCTGTGTCTACATTTGTTTCATTTTGATTGTGGATTTGAATATGTTATTAACGCTTATATCTGGTGTGCCATCAAATTACTAGAGTTATAAAATTATAGTCTTACTTATAGATTGCTCTAGTGTTCGTTCATTTACCGATATGGTCGGTCACAAAACAAATACTCATTTCATCATCCACCGAACCCACATACCCACTCCTCACATTCATCGCAGTCGTCCCACACCCTCACCGTATCTACTGAACACCTTTCACTCAATTTGCACATAGTAACAATTTTGTTTCATTAAATTGTTGTCTTGTATAGCTTGATTTATTGTTTGAAAGAAACAAAAAAACATTTTTTTGACCATGCACATATGTTGGTGACATTTCATGTAACGTAAAGTTATGTGACGACATAACAAATTACCATTTCATTTGTAGTTAAAATCCATTTTTGTACAAAGATATTCAATAAAACAAATTATGTATGTAACGGACCGAGATGAGAGATTCACTCTCATCCTTTGTAGTTAAAATATTTTTTGGAGTAATATATTTATCAGGGTGATCCCCCTTTACCCAAAAAAGATTATGATTTATATGACACTTATAACTTTCAAGGTTTAACTCGGGAACATCGCGCGGTTTGTGATGCGATGGATATAAATCTTCTTGGTCAGTTTAAAAATTAGATTTATTTCTTGTCCTTATAGTAATTGCTCATAAGATTTGTTTGCCTTTCTTATGCTAATTTAGATATTAAGCACTGTATGTGTGTATTTGATTGCCTTTTGGGCTGGGGTGTGAGATTCACCCACACGCGTTGTACTTAATTATTTTTTTAAAGCATTAATATTTTACCAGATTAACCCTTATGTAAAAATCTGAAATATTTATTTAAATAAAGTTTCAAAAGTAATATAACCTAAAATCCCAACATTTCATGCGCCTACTAATTTGATGACCTAATATATGAACAATAACTTCGTAACCCTAAAAGGTTACAAAAGTACCACATTCAATTTGCCAATTTATTTATACCGGCTCATTAATGTGTATCCACATTCTCCTGGCAAATATGCAATTTATTGCACATAAGCAATTTATTGATATACTTTTTTTAGAATGGGCAGAACCGTTACCGATCTGAAGAATGTATGGTTTTGGGACTACAAAATTAGATGATGCCTCCAATGGGATTCACAACATTTACGATTAACAACTAGAATTGGGTAAAAACGCTATACAATATAAGCTGTTTATTGATCTCGGTAATTAATTGTCAATATATCTACTACTACACATATAAAACTATTAATGTAACTTTTTCTAGTTCTTTCACTCTAGCTTGTTAAGTTGCTTTTTTTATCACTTGACAAAATGACAGTAACTCCTTTGCACATCACGTTATTGTGTAAATCGTAGCTAAAACTGTAAGTATCAAAAGTAATACTAATACATGCATGAACTAAAAAAAACTAAAAAACGGAAAGTGAGGTTGTAGTCGGTGGGAGTTACATAGGGGTCGGGGGATACGTTCAAGCTTCTTTGGCTCTTATGACTTAGTCTTTCATTTTTCGGTAAACGTGTGAAATTAGTTCTCGTGAATTTGATTAGATAGAGAGGTTAAAAACGACTAAAATAATATTGTTGCATCTGTCTTTTTATATACCTTGACATTTAGCATGTTTGTAATAATCTAAAAAACGCAAACAATGACAACAATCACGCATGATTATCTTCACGTGTTAAGCTTGCTACACTCCTTTTGCCTCATGCGTGGTTAACAAAAGTTTGGAAATTGGGATGGTTGGGTGGTCTGCACAACCGAACAATTTGTTTGTATGTATGTGCGTGATGGGATTTACTTATGTTTGAGTAATGCAACAATAGAGTGATAACCAACCATAAAGAGATCTTAAAGATAAAACAATACTTCTTATGTCTCAATATAATTGTTCGTCTTAGTCTCTATATAATTGTTCATCTTATTTTTAGAGATGTTTCAAACTAATTATTCATTACCAAAAATAAAACAATAATATCTCTCGTCTCAAAATTATTATTCACAGACAAAAAAATGCACGATTTAAAAAAAATGCTACCACTACACTTCTCAACTAATCAAATATTACCCCACCAATATTATTTTTATTTGTTGAAACTGAAAGTGAACAATTTTTTTAGAACATCTGGAAATAAAAAGGTGAACAACAATTTTGAGACGAAAAAGGTACTTAATGATAAGATTGTCACTTTGAGAAAATAATAGTGTAATTAATAATCCAAGTTTCTTTTTAAGATGTCTCAGTCTAATTATCTATAGTACTATTAAGTATAGATAGTGAAGTGTAATTAATCGAGTTTAGCTTATTAACCTTATTTGGAATTATTATAAAAGGATAAATCAATTAATTAATTAAAATTTAAAACTGACATTTTACGAGAATTAAGAGTGAGAAATTATTAATAATTTTATTTTTTCAAAATGTGCATTTTTAATAAGGTATAATTATTTTGAGAGGAAGTGAGTATAACTTTTAAAAGTAGGAAAACATAAAGTAATATGGTTTGTAGAGAGAAGAAGCTACAAATACGGAGTAGGACACAAGAAGAGTATTGTGTTTTTAAGTTCCAACGCAAATTTGACGTACATACTCTACTCATACAGTCATACTCACTCTTTCATTAGCCATCAACATTTTATTTATTTATTTATTTATTTATTTATTTTATTATTATTTTTTTCACATCGATCAATCACCAGGGGTAAGTACTTACTACTCTTGCCGCCGGCACTTCTTTTTTTCCACATCACATCCCACGTTTGTGCCTTTTTTTTCACCTTTTTACTGTGTTTGTCCATCAATATGTTTGAGCAAAATTTTAATATTGTGACATAAGTTGAGAAAAAGAATATGTTGACATGTATGTGTGCACTAATAAGGAGATTCATAATGATGGAGGTAATGTTGGTGGTACTCCTAGGACTATACATTTTGTTAAGTCACTAACATATATCTCAGGTAATGTTGTTGTATTTTTTGGTGTTGTTTAAGCTTATATGCGGCTTACGAGCTTATTTGTTTATCTTCGGGTTTATTTTGAAAATTGTGAGCTTATATAAGTTTATTACAAGATTAGAGCATATCTTTAGTTGGTACTTGGCTAGCAAAGTTTTAATGACGAAGCCAAAAAAAAAAAAAAAAAAAGTTTGATTCAACTGTTATACACAAGAAGCCACTTGAGATGTCCATCTTTTAAAATACTAATATTATTAGAATTAAGTACGTACACGTAAGAACTACACTTACAAATACATGCATGAACTAAAAAACTATACAATGGGAAGAAACAATGTTTCTCAATTATATATAGTGATGATCATTTCCTCCATGAAACCAACCTTTGACAAATTTTCGAAATCCCGACTTTGACCTTACTTTCCTTATTCAACTTTATCTTCCATAACTTGAACGAGGGCAAGAATAAACATTCAGTCTTTCTGGACGATGATGAATATGATGATGGACGAACATGTGACCTTGTTGAACGATTTGATAAATTTGGAAACTTCATTAAATGTTTATTTCGTATGAATCATACAAAGGGCTACCACAATCCCATATCTGTGAAGCCAATCCTTCTTCCTGTTCTTCTATTTTTTTCTCTTTGTTAAGTTCTTGTATTTCACCCACCTAACCTCTTTTTATGTTACTTGATCACAGAAACTCCCTTTTAAAGCTACTAGATTATTGGGATTGTGGTGAATATTTTGTTCTTATAGGCATTATGTTATTAGATTATTGTCATTTGGCAATTCAACTATAAATACCCTCTTTCATAAGTATGGTTCTTAGCTACTATAAATACCCTTTTAAAGCTAATACATCATTGGGCTATCTAGATATATTTCTCTAATTACCCTCTTTCATAAGTATGGTTCTTAGCTACTATCAATAAAATTTTAGCTTTTTACTTTAAAAAAGAGTTGTATTTGTCAAGAATAGGCAAGCTAGACGTTTGCAGGATACGACTAGGAAGAAAAATAGCATCATATAATAATTAAAAAGAGATTTGACATCATGCAACAAGATTCTTTGATAAGTTTGTCTTTGCTAGATTTGATTGATTGATCTATTGTAGTTGGATTTTTGAAGTTGCTTTCTTGGGATGTTTGTATATTTAGTTATAGAGAGCTAGGTATACTAACACATAATTAATCGTTATTGTTGTGTCACTTCATCATTTTACTAATAACACCTCAATAATTAATACTCTATTTGTTTTTTATTAAATGTCATGTTTGACATTTCAAAGTCTTTTTTTCTCAAATTTGACCTTAAATAATTTTGATGTGTTATATAATACTTGATACAAAATATATGAANAAAAAAACGATGGTCGCGAACCCACCAACGAAAGGGCGAACGGCGTATGAATGGCGCTGATAGGGGTGCAGAATGGCGGCGTCGTTCGCCCCAAAAAATGCCAACGACGTGTCAAAAGTCACCTACACCTTGTACTTTTGGGGTACGAAATAGAGAATGACATGTGTTTGACGACAAAGAAACATATACAAGATTATTAACATCATAGTTTTACAACAAAAATAATCAAAAAGACATGATTCTAAACAGTTTAGAAAAATATGGTTTTCAAGCAATAAATATCTTAATCATCTGATGCTATATATTACTTTCCGTAAAATAAAAGATATGTTGTTGCATTTGTTATGTTTGAAACCATGTATTAGTAACTCATTTCACTTCTTAGTTTTAATACTTATGTACAAAAACTAGATAAGCCACTTTATATAGTGGGATTTGTTGTGAGTTAGATATATTAAATTATTTTATGAAACAGTAAAAGAAACAAAATTATTTAGAATGATAAGAAATCTAAACGAACAATTCAAACATGTTTATAACTAATTACATTCTATGTGTCTATCTATAGTTACTTTTTAATTTCTATCTTCGAGATCTTATTTGTAACTATTAAGCTTGAAACCAAATGGGTACATAAAAAAACTAAATTATTCATTTTAGATCTCTTTCACATTAATTCTATGTTGGACACATTTCACCTGTTTAAGGTTATAATTACTTCAAGGCTTCAAGCTAACGACTTATTAAACCGGCCGCTTATGATCATTAGTGAACGAGTAAAGCTACTCGAAAGCATAGAATGGCAAGCACTTTAATTTGCATTAAATGAATAGAATTAAATCTCCATTAACAGTAAGTCCGATCATTTCACTTATATTGGAGTAACTATATTAGGGGGATTTTGGGTGTTTTCCATCTATTCACCTTGAAGTCAAAGTCGCTCAAGCATATAAGGTACCACTTTCGTATAGGAACTTTTTAAATCACTACGTACTATTGGTTTTTAATGGATAATTCAAACAAGTAAAATGAGCCAAGTTTCCCTTTCACTGCTACAATAATCAATTTAAAACTCCTTGCCATATCATATTTTTTTTAGTCATGCTTTTGGCACCCATAACCAGCTAGCCCTTTCAAGAAAACTTTACTGCTAAACTTTTAGATCGCTATAGTTACTTTTTTCGATCAAACTCACTCCAAACCGGCCCCCACTCCTCGCCTACTCGCTACCCTCCCACATTCCCAACGCATCAACTGGAACACATCACACTCGCTCTGCATAAGGACTGGTGTGACTCAACTTTGTGTACTCTCATTACATTCTAACATTTTTTTTTTTTTTTTTTTTTTTTTTTTTTTTTTTTTTTTTATTTTTTTTTTTTTTAAAGTAACAAGGTAAAGACTGATATGTTTTGACCATTGGATACATACACTTATACTCTATGGCTTCATGCTCATCCTAATTGATTGCATGGGCCGGCCTAATTGTATTCAATGGCTCGTAAAGTGTTTTAGAAAGAAAACAACTACCGAAATTCTCGTTTTCCTTTCTCTAACACCTCATGCATAGTCTTACGTTTAAAAAAGCTAGTATTCGAAGTTGTTCCTCGTGCATAAAAATTAAGTACCTTTAAATGTTACAAATATGATATGATTACAAGTTTACAACCAATGAATTACGTATGTGCCGTTTGGTTTGGACTATTGCTTTTCTTGGATCACCAAAGTTAGTGCCAAACTCAATAGGTTTAATTCTTCTCATATATGATGTACCTTATGCGTATATGTGCATATCTCCATGAATCATGACCAAACATGTTAAGCGCCGTTTGGTTTGGACTAACAAATCATTACGTGTATAGGTGCAGGAAAAAAGGAAACGTGAATGGATAAAGATTTCTAATCTCAACCATTTTGACGTGTATTTGGAAATGCCTAATTTCACGAGTATATATCGAACCTGTACAACAAAAATATTGAGATACTATAGAACTCATACCTCAAATCATTACTCATCAACCAAACAACACGTTTGTGCTCTTTAAGTACATTTCTTGCTCATAGATACAATGGTCTTTTGTTCTTTTCTTTTTTCTTTGGTATCCATGCATGTGACAAAAACTAATGATGTTATGGTGTTCACAAATCGGGTGATACTCTCATAAATCGAAAACTGAAAACGAACCGAATTTATAACAGATCCGAATTTTCAAGACCGAACCGATCCGAATTAAATATTCAATTTTCGGTTTGTATATGATTTTGGCAAAATGAAAACCGAACCGAATCAAAAACCAAATTCACATAAATATGTATATTTGTTTTATATATTTATATACAAAAAAACCATTAAAACTCTTTCCTAGCATACATATAACATTTCTTAAGCTTGAAATTTTATTTTTTTGATAAAAAATATATAATTAACTGGAAAAAAAAATAGATTATGTAATTCGACTTATTCGGGTCAACCCAACTGAACATAATTTAAATTCGGTTTTATTAATCCAATTTAAATTTGGTTCAGTTTATCCAATTTAAATTCAGTTTGGTTCGGTTTTAGGTTTTGCCTACAAAAATAATTTAACCAAACTAAGTGAATCGGATAACCAAACTAACCTAATCGGATAAACAAACCATAAACACCCCTGAAAACTAATCATGTCCATCCACATTTATGTCTCACAGTCTCACACACATCCATGAACCCAACCCTTTTTGTACAGATACCCAGCAATAACAAGCCCAATACTATATGTTTGCATCAAGCCCAATAACATATATATATATTTATATGAAAAAGTAGTAAAGTGCCGGCAAATATGCTTAGTTGGTCATAGGATCATAGGATCGGTCTTAGCATATTTTTGTATAATGGAGGTAAACGTATATGATACTATGGCTACAAGGAAACTCGTGTCCACTTGATTCACAGTTCACACACTTGTTCTAAATGAAACTCGAATACTCAACTATTTGTTTCGAAAGTATATTATTAACATCCAAACCCGTAACCCGTTGGTATCTCGATCTATGAAACTCTAAAGTATATATATACATACAGGTCATTTACATTTGTTACGATCTATTGGTGGATTTGAACTTGTTATAAAAGTTTAATTTTGACGTGCCAAGAAAATAATTAATTAGTAATAAAATAATTATTGGTTTATAAATAATGTTCTTTATCTTAAGAACATGTTCCTTGAAGTGGAAGATGGGCACAAGTGAGTAAAAAGATTGAAACAACATCTACTAATGCAATTTTTAGGGTTGTAAAGTGTCTCGTAATTGGATTCTTCACTTTTAGTTGACACATATAAAGATGAAAAAAAATACTTGCAATATGATACCAAAATTAGTTTTTTAAGTAATTATTTAATTAAAACTTTCATGCATATATTTATTGAGCAATAAGCCAACCAAAGATGATTCTAATTCCGTTCTCCACTTCCTTAATGCTTCTTTATGAATTAGAAGTCAAACTTCTTTACAAAGAATTTTTCAAGAACCCTAAAAGAAAATAAAATTATACTTCAAAATTTTAAAATTCGAACTTGATACCAAAACCCCATTTGCATCTTCTATTTGCTTTTTTGATTGGAATTTTTTCATCAGCTAGAAGTGAATCAATCATTCATTCCAATATGAAATAATTGTATAATAAACATAATGCATTTGGCTAGAGTTATACCGAATATATGTCATCGAATAATAATGGTTTGATGTCGATAAAACAAACAAAAAAACTGTTCTGATTATTTGACGAAACAATATCTAATAAAATGAGACTTACATCCAAAAGACAATAAGCATCCATGTTTTGGTTATTTGTCGAGGAGGTTAACTTTCATATTGTTTCATAAAATTTTGCCCTCTAGACAATAAGTTTCTGGCTCCGCCCCTGATTACCACTTGGTAATGTAATACATGAGAGAACATAGTATAATATGAGAAAAATAGGACATAATGGACATGATAAGGTTAAAACTAGCGTCTATAAGATTCAAGCAGAACGCTCGTGTGGATAGGCTAAAGGCAACATGGAAATTGGCTCATGTAGATTTGAGTGAAAGTTGATGAAGTCCTTGGCTTAGAGGCATTCGTGTTTTACTGTTTCTATTTCGTTAAATGTCTCTAAATGCTAGGCATTGGCCGTTGTAAATATGTGCATGTTCATAGCACATAGTTTTTATTCGAAGAGTGGTTCATCCCACTTTTTCATGTACGGTTCTCATATTATTATTTTTTATATATTCACCGGGTATAAACCCTTTACCAAAAAAAATTCTAACTATTCTTCACGTACAACATGTCCTGGTAATCAGCGCGACCATTCGTAAACTCAAAGTTCCAATCAAAAGAAGTCTAGAATACGAACCCACTGCATATTAGTGTTCAAAAAGACATGAAGCATCTATAGAATCACTTTTAGCTTAGAATAAACGTTCACAAAACGCAAGCTTCCAAAATACCAATAGTCTGACAATTGTCCCGGGGAAAATTCTCGTCAAGAATGATTTGATCAACTCGAGATGGTCCCTAGGATTAAGAATATGTACAAGTTAATACCAAATGAATTACCGAATATGACACAACAAAACCAGATTGTGTCATCTCAGCCGCGATTCTATATGCTAGTTAATTTGATTCTGGTCGTAAATAGACCTGACATCCCCTAAATGTTCCGTCATTATCTTTTCAAAAAGCTATTAGCAAGAATATTTCAGATAATGCAAAATAATGACCACCCTTTTGCTCTGATTCTAAATATTCTTTCTCATCAACTTGATAATAGCATACATTTTAATTCAAAAATATGTTAGTGGTTGGATAAAGAAGGAATAGAATCCTACCTAAAATTTTCAATTTCTTGTTTAAAATCTTCTTTTATGTATTCTAAGTATCATAAAATTATTTGGTTCTAATATTGTGAATATGTTGACGAAATAATAACATCATCTCATTGAAATGAATGTGTACAATTACTTGAAATCATGTTCAATGAGATACCTTTTACTTGGTTTTGCTCATGCAAAAAATACCTGATGGTCTTATGGACTAGACCAGTTTAATTCAGATATTACGACTAATAGTTGTGGTTCGAAAAGATTTTGATCAACGAAAGTTGGCAGAAGTTGAACTTAAAACATAATGCTAGTCGGTGACAACACGGAGTTTGAACCATAACCTAATAAACTGCATGTTACGAGTATATAGTTTGGTATGAATGTTTTATGATACATGACTAGAGAGTAGAGATGAACTAAACGTACGGCTCATGTTCATTGATTGAAACTTGATATTGATTACTAGATTTAATTGTATGAAACTGATTAATGTCACACACCCTATTTTAAAGGATACATATATTGTTACCCAAAAGAGGTTCATAAACGTGTTACGTTCCACGTTCGTTACTCGTAAAATTGATTTGGATAACCATGTGATCTGGTCTTAGTTATTTTTATTTTTTTGGGTAAAGGGATCTCCACCCTGGTAAAATATATTAACCAAATAAACTTTTAAAGTACAATGGAATGTGACTGAAGTACCACATTAACCTCAAGCAAACGCTTGAACAACCACTAGAACATTTATGACATGCCATAAATGAACAACTAGCTACGAAAAACTAGAACAACCATGAAAGAAAAAACATGCACGAATCAACATCGCATATTACTTCCTCGACTTGCCTTGGACCTTAAAATCAAACATCTTGTTAAATTCCTCCAATTGCCCAGGTAAATCAAGAACCTGGGCAGCGTAATCATCAGAAAAATAACCTTCAAGCTCGTTTTGTCCTCCAGCTGATGACAGGTAACTACTCATAGGATCGTCTGGCTCAAGAACCTCATCATCACTATCAGATACAACCACATTACCTACCTTAGAGAAAGGATTACCCTTCTTAATCCCCTCAACCACCGGAACAGGTTTCCCATTATCATCCACAAGCGTTCCTATCCCATCAATAATGAGCTTTTCAAGCTTATCAATTTTCTCGACGATAGGGGTACTTGGTTTACCAACCTCAATAGACTCATCAACCTCATTGTCACTATCAATCTCCATAACATGACTGCTTTGCTCCCCTTGTGTCACCCCAACCTCAGGCCCCATTTCAGAATTGGTCACCTCATCCATAAGCGAACCAAATGGATTCTTAGTGACGATATCACTTAGATCATCATGAATATACTTATTAGAAGTATGCACATCACTTTTCGCTTGATTAACCGGATCTTGCGCAGCATGCATATTAGGACCACTAGCATTGTTGTTAGTACCATTACCTTTTGAAGACGACGCTCCATCGGACCCCACTTTCTTTTTCGAAACTGGCTGCCAACGATAATTCAATGTGACCCTCGGTTTCGAAAAACGAACTCCATCAATAACCTGAGTGGGCCCTTTACCCTTACCTTTTCGTTTGGTAGCTATCTTAGTTATTTTTAAGATGAATAGTTTCTGTACTTAGTATTCACTTAGAACAATAGAATGACTGAATGATTTCCTTCTTTCCTAGCCATCTTTTTCAGTTTTTTTATTTTTTTTATTTTTTTTATGAGAATGCATTATAAATTTTCCTTCATAATTGTTAAATAAATACCTTAAATGATATATTGTTGATCTTAGTTTCTAGCTTCATGGTTTTTTTTTTATGGATATATGCACCCATATATCTATTTTATGGATATATACACCCATATATCTACTTTAATTTCTAGCTTCATGGTTCTTTCTTCAAATCTGATCGATGGTCTTGGCAGCTTGGCAAAGATATATATAGCACATTTACTGTTGGAGAAACCCGAGTCCACATTGACGATTATAATCTTCCTTACTTCTATGATCTAGAATAATTAAATCCTTGCCTCACATAATCAATGTTTTCATGTGGAGATTGAGACTAGACCGTATCCCTAATCGTATAAATCTGTCAAGACGTGGTATAGAGATTGATTCCATTTTATGCCCAATATGTAATATGGGTGTCGATACGTCGGATCATTGCTTTTTCTCATGTGAACATGTTTCTGCCGTCTGGAGATCTATTCAGCTTTGGTGCAGCTTATCTGCTCCTCTATTACTTTCATGTTCTGCTTGGCTTAATTGAATTGGTTCAATGCAATGTTTCCGGGACAAGAAGGATCATTTATATGTTATTATTGCCACGACGTGCTTGATTCTTTGGAAGTATCGCAATTGTGTCATATGTAATCCTCAATCAATGAGGAAATGTGATCCTAGATAATATTCATTCATTTTTCTTAGTTAAAATATAGAGGTGCTAAATTGTCAAATTGGCATGATTGGTTAAGAACTCCTTTATAATTTGTATCTAGCTCCTTGCTAGTGGTTTTTGTTATACTATTTCTTCTTGCTGTTAAAAAAAAGATGTTACTTCTAGCATATATATTTATAGAAATATCAAATATTAAAAGAAAAAAATCAGCGGTTGGGCCAGTTTGTTCACCACTTCACCATTAGCTATTTCAGGCCCATTTAAAAGTCGCATAATGCTACTAAATTAAGAGGAAATAAACTTTACCATAGTCATAAATAATGAAAATTTTTACTCATGTACCAAAATATATACTAATGTTTCTCTGAAGTCTCAACTGAAACTTACCTTTTTCTACAAAGTTGTCAAATATCTTGATATAATTATATGTCGACTCAGTACGCTAAAAAGAAAGAATGTAAATTAGCAAATGATATAGAGACACCTTAAATTGATGCTTTAGAACCAAATTGTCGACTCAGTATGTTAAAAGTATAAGGTAATTATCGTAACTCGCCATATAGTTCAGGGGAATGTTTTCTAAATTTGTTTCGTTTTCTTGTTTCTTTTTCTTTCTTTTTCTAAACGGCGTTGTTTGGACGACAAATGTGTATAAGTGTAATATATTAAGTTCAAAATAGGCAAACATTTGAGTACATTTTTGAATAAATCATTTCCTATTGAGACTTAAGTTCAACTTTCATATACAACAATTTTCGAGTAGTCTTAAGACGCGTAGCTTAGTTGATGGTACCTGATAAAATAATTTGGAAGAGGATATAGACATTTTTTTCAATGCAGACATAGACATGTGTTTCACATATTCTCCTTTTAAGTAGACGTATGAGCCTATCATTTGTTATCAACATTTTGCAAAAAAGTTTCCATTAACTTTTGATCATTTCACATTTACCCTAAAATAATTTAAGTAACAAATGTAATTTCAAAAGATGTTATAACTAGGACTAATCACGGTTTAAAAAACGAATGAGACTGGTAAAAACCAGACCAAATCGAAAACCGAGTTTGCCAAAACACCGGCTTGAGGATTGTACTAAAATGTGTTATGGGTAAGACCAAAGGAAGAGCACCGGAATGAGAATCAAATATGAGAAAAACTACATGGAAAACCGAATCGAAATATGTCTGTTCGATTTGGTTTGGCCAATTTATCAGCTCGATTCGGTTCATGTTACATTGTGCTCGGCCCTAGTTACAATTGATAGGGTGAAAGGGTAAAATGGGAAAGACAGAAAGATAAAGGACAAGAAGCAGACAAAAGGGATATTCAGAGAGAGTACAGATATGGGATTGGTTAGGAAGAGAATATTAACATTTGCCACGTGTCAAAGCCAACAAGAGAATCTCTGTCTCCATATCATATGCAAACACGTTACTCCTTTTTCTTTCTTTTTCTTAACACCAAGCAACCAAAATTCTCGTTAGCATTTCTTCAATCGCTTTATCCAAATTTTATACCTTTTATAAAATTTATCTTCAACCTATAAAAAAAGTTACGATAACAACAACACTCAAATTTCATTATAGCAAAATATGAGAAAATATGAGATAAACAGTCGCATAATCTACCTATGACAACAGTTTCAACATATAAAAACCTTTCTTTAAATGTTTTGAACTTTAATATCAACTCATCCCGTCGAATACTTGAACCTCCTTTAAAAAAACTGTCGATAAAAGACAACATTGAACGACATACATGCTTTGTTTAAAAAATAATATGTGAAAGGTAATGTTCTAACTGATAACAAAGTCTTCTCGTTTGGAATTAACTTGAGATATGTATCTGGATGTTGATCGATCTTAAAGTTGTTGCCTATCAGCCTATATATATGAGGATGTTTCAACACTATAATTAAGATTTGTTTCTAGCTGGTATTGATTGAAATCAATATAGAAAAGTTCTTCTTTGAATCAATCGAACATTTTCACGTGCAAAGAAGTTAGCAAGATGATTTAGAGTCACTAAGAGTTGGTTCATAAAGACATTAGATCGTGTTAGAAGTAGCTTACCACATTTAGGCTTATTCATAAAATTAGGTACACTAGTAATAGACGGCTAAGTTATATATCTCCTGATTTTGATACTAGCTAGATTAGTTACATACCACCAACCTAAAGAAAGTAGACGTACAATTAAGCACCTTTTATAAGACACTTCAATTGCTAGTACTAAGTGAACAACGGAATAATTTCTAAAGTTTTTGTAAAGCATAGTACATAACAAGCTAAGGAATATTTTCATTTCATAATAATATACACCAAAATTAAGTCTGTCATATACTTCTATACTACCTAGTATGTTTTTTTTAGCAAATTATAAATGTAAAACTGCTAAAGTTTACCATCATAAGTAAGAAGAGGCTCTTCTAAATCTTTTTTGAAAAAAAAGGTGAGGAATTTGTATATACACATACATATACATAGTTACATATATGCTACACATGACACATCCATACATACTAAAAATAAAGTTGGTCTTAAGGTGAGAATCTTAATAAAAGGCAAGGCTTGTAGTCTTGTAGGAGAAGACTGATTATAGAAAGTGACCAACTTTCATCCATCATTTTTACTCTCTCTCATTCATGGAGGAATTAGATTCTCACTCATCTTTCTCCTTTTGTTTTCATGGAAAAGGTGTTGTTTGATTCTACTACTAGGACTTCCATTTATTTTCTTATATTTTAAGCTTAAATCAAGTTATATGAATAGGGTCTTGCTCGAATTCGAATCTGGTCCAAATCAAGTTACTAGAGTCTTCTGAATGTATTTTGAAGTTAACTTTTCAGCTCCGACCAATGTTTTAAAAATCGTTTCTTAATTGATTTGAGTAAATTAACTCCCAGTGACCGGTTTAACATGCTCTTTTGTATAAATGGATTCCAGTAAGCAAACCGGTTCCCGGTTCAATCGGCCAGGTCAACCCGAATTTTAAAGCATTGGTTGTGACAGATGTGAGATAGACGTACAATTTTATAGAAACGTTAAACTTATAGAACAATGGATCAAGGTATATGTGATGTTATGTTTTTTATCTAGTGTTGTGAAACTATTGTAGCTAGCAAAATGAAATCAAATATAAACTCACACAGGCACTCAACATTTCTTTACCAAATAACCAGTGGATTTACAAGAAATGTAGGTTATCGTTAATTATTTTCGTTAAATGTACGTTTACTCCGCATTTAACTTATAATATCAAAAACAAAATGTTAAAAAAATAATAATAATAATAAAAAGAAAAAAAAGAAAAGAAAAGAAGTAAATCAATATATAAATTTCCTTTCTTAACATTAAATTTGATTTTTTAAACTCCAAAAAAATAATGCACTAGTCTTCGATACACATAGTTGAGTGTAAACTTTCCAGAAATATTTTACAAGTTTTGAAAAAAGAAACTTTTTGTCTTTCTAATTATATTTCGTATTCTTGTATGTTTTCTTTATTTTCAGGAAAAGTAAAAGGAGCTCAATTGGAGGGAAAATGACCTTTTGGACAAAAATAATATAAACTGAGTTTAATGACATGTTATGTGTTTCACATTTGCTACGTAGATGAAGAAAGCGAACCTCAAGGTTTGTAAATAACAATTAAGGTTCAGAATTCATATACTTTAACTTTATGGTAAAGTGTCAAATTTGAACAAAATAATCTTTTTAGGAATTTTATGCGTTTTTACTATTAAGTGGCCATGATAGGTGTTATCCTTTTCCAAATTTGTTCTTATCTTTTTAGTTTTTACCAAGAGTATTTATGATGGTGTAAAATGGTGATAACTGAAATTAGATGAGACTAATTATGGATCATTTTGGTTAGAGTTCGATCGTGTATATGATATGAATTGCATTATGTTAGAAACCATCAAGACAACATAGATGTAAGGTTACTATGATGTAGTACTTGTTATTATCTATTCAAAATCTCTATGAGAGTATATCATATTCATAAGAATTATTTGTACTAAAGTATGGCTCTTGGACCTAAGTTCTTTTACAAAAATTGGGAGGTGATAAAGATACCATGAGAAAAAGGGTGGCTTTGGTCTACACTCAATAAAACAAGTATTGGGGCTAACAAAAATGGATCCTAACCCAAGATCCGAATTTTTATTATCTTGGAAATTGTGTTCTTTAAATTTTCTAAAAGAGAAAAAACACATTATTTATCAATTTCATATATAACTAAAAAAATGTAAAAAGAGGGTATCTTCAATACCTTCCTTCCCACTTCACTAAAGTTTGGTATTGCAGGAGAAGATCCTTTCTTTAATCTTCTTTTAAGTTTAACAAAGATAGTTTCTCTCCTTTTTAACCTTTGTGGGTTTTTGTGTTCCCTTAAAATATTTACTACTATCTATTTTTATCTTCATCTTTTTGTTACATAAATTCGACTACAACTTTCAATCCATTTATGTATCTTCCTAAATAAACCTTAAGTATTTTTAACACATATTTTTATCATGCATAGATATTGAATATTCCAAAATCCGTGTGTTTTGTTTAGATAAATCTTTTTTAGTATTGATTGGGAGACCTAATTTTATGTCTAAAATTGCATGTCAATAATTGATTGACTGTAACAACAGAGTCCACTGCTTCACATACCAATGAAGTAACTCCTATCTTAGCACACAATTAAGGACAAATTTTAGGTCTCTTAGTCATTTTCTATTTTTTTTAAGGCCGATATTTTATTAAAAAACCAAAACTAATAAGGAGACACAAAGTTCCAAAAAAATAGTACAGGAAGAGATGGGATCATATAGCTGATTAATCAAAACCCGATGAATTTCTCTATTTCTACGAAGAATCCAAGAGTGCGAGAGTACTTTAATTTCTTCAATAAGAGTATCTTTTCTTGGCAGTTTTGAGCCAAAGCAAATCCGGTTTTGAAATCTCCTTATAACCAAAAATAGGGATGAGCATTTGGACCCGTATCTCGGTATCGAATCGAAATCGTACCAGTACTGTACCGGAACCATATCGAATGGTACCAACTCCCAATATATGGTACGGTACCGGTACCATGAATTGAGCCAAAAAAACGGTACCACTAATACGGTACCGGTACCAAAGCGGGAAGTACCAAAAAAACTCCCAAAAATTAAGTAGTTATATTTTTGAATTAAATAACTTATCCAAATACCCATTTGGCCCGTTCCTTGTAAACAATAGTCATGTAAAACATATGAAAAGAAACCAAACATTCGAAAAACTTATTGTGGCAACTATAGATCTTTCATAAACGCTCCCAAAAATTAAACCCGAACTATTTTATAAGTTTTTGAACGTTTGTATGTTACGAATATCTTGGTGATGTATTTATTTAAATGTTAGTTGCGTTTTATGCCACGTCGTGGTTTAAAATCACTTGAAAATACATGTTTTTTCCTATTTTTTATTGCATTTTCTTGAAATCCTATTTGGTTTAACAAAAAACGGGAAGAACCGTATAGGTACCGATTTCCCGGTACCGAGTACCGGTACCGGANATAAACGCTCCCAAAAATTAAACCCGAACTATTTTATAAGTTTTTGAACGTTTGTATGTTACGAATATCTTGGTGATGTATTTATTTAAATGTTAGTTGCGTTTTATGCCACGTCGTGGTTTAAAATCACTTGAAAATACATGTTTTTTCCTATTTTTTATTGCATTTTCTTGAAATCCTATTTGGTTTAACAAAAAACGGGAAGAACCGTATAGGTACCGATTTCCCGGTACCGAGTACCGGTACCGGAATCCCTTCCGGTACGGTACTGGTACCCACTTTCATGCTCGGGAAAAAATCAGTACCACTAATTCGGTACGAGTTCGGTACCATTCTGGTACCATGTTCATCCCCAACCCAAAATGTCTAAAAAAAACTTCCAACATGTGTAAAACTAGAATTTGGTGCGTGTATTGTAAATCATATTTATTTACAAGAGATTAGTTCACGTGTATTTATATATTCATCAACTGAACTAGTTTAAGTGTTTTCACATCTTCACTATAGAAATATCATGCCCAAAAAGTAATATGATTATCAAGTAATTTTTAGCTAAGTATCAATTACGTAATTTACAGCTAGAATGAATATATAAGCTTTTTTGTTCCTTGAATCAGAGGCGTAGAATTGGAACTCAGAGATATTCCTTCCTTAGAGGCAGATAATATATTTTTAATTATAAAAATAGAATAATAGATATTCTGTCTGTCACATACAATTATGCATACTTTCAAACCCTAGAAAAGTTGTATGGTGGATTGATACGAACACCATATCCCCTTTTTAATTTTTATAGAAAATATTATATAGAATTTTGGTATATGCTAATCTTAGATTTATTTAACAAAATTAAGATAAAGGGTCACACTATCATAACTTTAGCAATTAGCTGTAAAAACAATTTTGACACATGCTTAACAGTTAACTAAAATAGCATGAATGTACTCCTAAGCAATAAGCATCATATCATTTACGACGTTCCAGCTTCCTTTGCAAGCTTTGGTTGTCTACTTCGGATTCCATGTAGCTTCAGGAACAACATCTGCTTAATAAATCCAGCAAAAAACTATAAGTGCATGCTTTGAATTTGTTTATGATATCATGTTTTCATTGTTCAATGTTATAAATGTTTCTCGGAAAGACACACTTGGAGATGATGTGAAAATATTCTCTCATGCTTGAATCTTTCATACAAATAGGAAACTTAACCAAA
Organism: Artemisia annua; assembly: GCA_014162995.1. NCBI lineage: Eukaryota > Viridiplantae > Streptophyta > Magnoliopsida > Asterales > Asteraceae > Artemisia > Artemisia annua. Next base: position 41,891 of record LBNU01004806.1, on the reverse strand, counting down.
TTGGCTTGTATGGATCAGTTATCCTATATCTTCTAGTACAAACTCTTTGTAATCTCTCTAGCATCTTGCCAGCTTAATGCCGTTTTTCCATTCACAAAAAAATGTTATAAAGGTTCCTCATCCATACAAGAGTTCCCATTTATTTCACGTTTGCACTTGTCCAATTTTTGAATGGCGATTGTTAAGAAGACAAATTTCTAGAAACAAGAGAATAAATAGATCGATCACGACGAGACTTTACTTGCCTCTTATTACGCATTGAACATATATGGTGCTATCTTATAAGACCATTATGTAATTATTTCGCCTCTTACAAGTCATAAATTTGTTTTCAAATACCCAAAAAAGTCATACTCCGTACGAGTTAGATAAATAAACACGAGAAGAAATAAAGAATAATGTGTGTTTCTCAAAGTCACATTTTGTTAAAACAAGAATATTGTAAGTAGATATTGTTCCTGGATTTCCAGTTTTACCATCCACAAAAGTGGGATATTATGATCTTCTAACAGATATCTCATGAAATGAAACGTGACACTTTTCAAAGAGGAGAATATTGTTTGCATGTTTTGATTTTACGTATTTACACTTTTGCTATTGAATTTTTATATGAGTAGCTTAAGCTTTTAGACTGTTGTTTAATTTGGCAAAAGTAACTGTTGCTGGAACCGAAAATTGAACTGTAGACGGAGATGGGGTGAAGACTATAAAAAGAAATAATTATTCTAAGCTACATAAAGTGCCATTTGGTTTTCATAAATTATGAAACATTATATTTCTAATAATCTCTTATAGTTATGTCTGTCAAACAAAACTTATAATTTTTGTACCTTATTTTTTCAAAAAAATTAAGCATAATATATCTTTCAATAATCTTGTGTACCAAACATAAGTCACATTTTGTTAGATCTTTAGTTATCAAAAATAGTTCTAAAGTATAAATTTTATGGAATCGCATGCTCTCTTTTTTTCTTTCACATGTAACAAACTGTTTGTCACATTTGTTGATTATGGATAGATTTCATATTTTACGTAACATATCATTTTTCTTATAAAATATTCGCAGGCATTTCTTTTCGCAATTAACTGTTTTTTTTAAGTATTATCGCTTTTAACTGTGTTTTACATAGAATTATACGTTTGCATATAATGACCTTAATATTGCAATAGATAAATGCTTGATTTTTTGTTTAATTTCTTTTGATAAAGAAAGAGTGTTAGAAAGGTTATTAAGGAAATAGGTGAACTTTACAAGAAGGATAGAAATGCATGTTGTTGGTTGCATAGATTTGAGGAATGTAAAAACATGCATATAAAAAGTTAAAGGAAGAAGAATCATCTTTAACATAGTTTGATCTTCTTTTTTTTTACAATCACACACACCATCACTATTCTCATTTCAATCTAAAAAACTTTCTTCTTATAAAACCTTACTTTATCTCTCTCTTAATCTTTAGGAGAGATCTAGAAATCTGTATCATTTAATTACTCTAAGATAACAAAGATCTTTGGCAACCCTAATGAATTATTCTAATGGGTAAGGTATATGATTAAATGTCACATTAGAGAGATCTCTATGCAAAAGGTTGCTCCCATTAATCTATTTAACCTAGGATGAAAACATTGATGTTTTGTGCTTAAATCTTACTAATGTTATTAGCTTATTAACTTTTTACTAGATTAAAGTTGATCGAAAGATCCATATGTATTTTTTGGTTTCTAATGTATGGATCTAGAACCTAGCTTATAAAAAAACTTGGTGTGAGATGCATGTAACTCTTGTGATATTGTAAGACCCTACAAACAACCCTTGATTCCTTTTCTACCCTTCTCTTCTCTCATCACACATAAAGCTTTCATGTTTTTGCCTTTGTTCTTTGCAAGAAGTTACCATCTCTCTCTGCTTTTACTTTTTATTTCTCTCTAGCTACATATTCCACCTTTATTCTCCCCTAGCCCTCACCCTTAAAAGAAGATGATCCCCCTCTTGATCCTACTTGTGTTCACAAACAACTTAACACCTCTCTCTAGCTCTCTCATTCTCTCTCTACTTGAGTGTTTCAAACCCTAGAAAAAGAAAGACAAAAAAAACTTAAGGCATAACCATCTTTCTTATCTTGTTGAACTTTGTTCCAAGCATATACACATACCCTATTCAATTCCTCTCTTTACTTTAGGTTTTCTCATAGTATTGTTCTTGATCATACATAAATATTCAATCTTTATCCATAAAATGATGGCACCGGCTTCCGAGTTAAGTCTCGAATGCAAACCTCATAGCTACTCCATGCTCTTGAAAACAATCGGTGAACAGCAACTAACTAATGGACATGATCAAACACAGAAGCTTGAGGAGTTCCTATCTCGTCTTGAAGAAGAAAGACTCAAAATCGACGCTTTCAAGCGCGAACTTCCTCTTTGCATGCAACTTCTCACCAATGGTATCATCTTTATCTTCATCTCACTTTTGATTATGGTTTTGATGCTTCTAATTAAACGTAAATAAAGTTGCATGCATAATAAGCGTGTATTTCATGTATGTGCTTTGGACTTTATTTGTAATATATTATCAACAAGTTGAAAAGTGTAAAATAAAAGCTTAAGTTGAATTTGTGTTGTTCTTTGAATCATCATTTGCAATTCAATGACATGAATACCCATAAAGAAGATTAGAAGAATTTCAAGAACTTTAGATTGTGATGAAAAAATTCATAACTAAAAGCTAATAATATATGATTATTTAATCTTTTGGTCTCTTGCTTTAAATGTGCATGTGGTAACTTTAGTTCTTGCTATTTTCATATTATAAGATCATTCTAAAGTAACACATGAATCAAGATTACTTTATCAGTTTATCCTTCTTCCAAATTCGAAAACCTAATTTTATATATAAATTATGATTCATTTTTATGAAGAAATATTTGATATTAAGTCAGTTATTACATAGAGATCTAAGTTTTTAACCTTTTTTTGCTAGCCATGGAAACATCAAGGCAACAATTACAATCGTACCGTGCAAATCAAGGTCCGCCAGTACTCGAAGAATTCATACCAATGAAGAATTCAAACTCTGAAGGACCCGAAAATGCCTCACTTTCAAACATAGATAACAAAGCAAATTGGATGACCTCGGCTCAACTATGGAGCCAAGCAAGTAGTACCATCACCACCACCAACACTGATAACACTAATCATGCAAAAACAGCACAAAATGCAACAAACGAAACAGATATCCATTTCAATGCTAAGCAAAGAAACGGGGGTGGTTTTCTCCCCTTTACGAAGGAGAGAAACTCTTCATCCCCGAATCCAACATTAGTATTGCCCGAATTAGCACTTTCTTCGGGGGACAAAGATCTTGATCATGAAGAAAACAAACACTGTTTAAGGGAAAATAATTCTATGATCAAAGGTGGTAATGACACAACAGAAAATCAAATCACGACCACGACAACCATCACCGGAGCTGCGACGAACTCACAAACTCATAGGAAGACACGTCGGTGCTGGTCACCAGACCTCCACAGGAGATTTGTCAATGCTCTTCAAATGCTAGGTGGTTCTCAAGGTAATTTTATTTACATATACTAGATAATTAAAATATAAACTAGCTTGTTAGTTTAAATAGTTGCAAAATGATATGTTTCATAATTGTATCATGATTAATAAATCATGAACTGATTTTGTTGGAATATCTATGACAGTTGCTACTCCTAAACAAATCAGAGAACTCATGAAAGTTGATGGCTTGACTAATGATGAGGTCAAAAGTCATTTACAGGTATCTTTCTCTCTCTATTTGTGTGAAAAAAAAATATAAATAGCATATCATTTTATTTTACCAACTCTAAAAATTCGGTTACTAAATTACTTAACCATTGAGACTAAAAATTGAAGGACTTTTATGGCAAATGATATGCAAAAACATACATGATAATGTTAAGCAAATTAAATGTTTTTATTGTAACGCATCTTTGTCTCTCAGAAACAAATATGCATAACATAAGTGTTTGTACCTTTATATTCCTCATGTTGTTGTACAAAACAGACATTGATTCTATGTAGTACAAAAAAAACAGAAACTTCCTTTTGTGTGTTTTTAATGATAAAAAGAACTTGGAATTAATTTATTGTTTTTATTCATTATTTTCAGAAATATAGGCTTCATACAAGAAGACCAAGCCCTAGCCCACAATCCACTGGAAACCAAACACCACAGCTGGTGGTTCTCGGCGGCATATGGGTCCCACCGGAGTACGCCACGGCAGCCGGGGCACAAACTCTTTACACCACACACCCTAATGCCTCCCATACCAACCCACATTATTGTACACCACAAGAATTCTACGCGAGCCCTGCACTGGGCCCGCCACAACCACTACACCACCACCACAACGCTGGCACAGCCAACCACCACCACCAGCTCCACCACCATAGCCCAATGTACAAGCCCACTTCCCAAACCACCACCCAAAGCTTGCCAGAGTCTAACGGGAGAGGCGGCACCACCACGACGGGTGGCAACCGGTCTGAGAGCATCGAGGATGGGAAGTCTGAGAGCGGCGGCAGTTGGAAGGCGGACAGTGGTGTCGAAACAAAGGCAATGGTGTTAAGGGAAGAATGTGAAGAAAGTAATGGGAGTGAGATTACATTAAAATTCTAGAGTTTAATTAATTAACTAATCACTTAATTAATTAGTATTAGTTTATTTAATTAAGTTTATGTTACTTATAAGTTATAATAGCAAGTATTATTAAGATTTTAGTTAGAGAGTGGGGTAAAAAGGGCATAATGGGAAAGAGACAGTTTGTTTGTTTTTTTTGTTATTTACAATTTGTATGCTTTTTGTGGATTTTCTAATGATTAAAAAGTACAAATATTTGGACCATATGGCTCTTATGGCTTTTGATTGGTTTTATGGACTTTGAAGTTTGTTGACGAATTTACCCTTTTCATTTGGTATGTTTTATGGAATACTTGTATTCACACTCTAAAGGTTAAAAAAAAAAAAAAAAAAAAAAGTATCGTTAATTTCATCTTTCTCTTTACGTTATTTCAAAAATAGTTGCTTTACTTTATCATGTTATTCTAAAGACTTGGTAGCCAAATGATAAACAGATCATTTTTGTGCATTTAAAAAAAGTTGATTCTTGTTAGTGTTTATTTGTCAAATGGTTCTATATAACTTGTTTACCATTCAATTAGGTATATCCTAATGGTACCTTCTTTATAATTTAAGATATCTTATCAAGTATCTATCTAATGTTTTCTACTAACAAAGATTTATCGTCAAAATGTCATAGCCGATGGTACGGCCGCAACAAAAAAAAAAAAAAAAAAAAAAAAAAAAAAAAAAAAAAAAAAAAAAAAAAAAAACACGACCGTGAACTGCGACAACTG
>LBNU01004806.1:19164-36482 GCA_014162995.1 Artemisia annua | reverse complement strand
TTTTGAGATTTTTTTTGGGCTACCAGCCTGTTATTACAATACTTTAATAGTTACAACACTATCAAGTAAACAATCTTTTGTTCTTGAGAAATTTCGGTAATACATTATTGTTATGGCGATCCAACACGTCCAAACCTATCAGTTTTCGCAAAGAATATATGACATTCACTAGGGCAAAAAACGCGTCATTGATCCATAACTTCGCTTTTTAAATCCTTCAATCTAGCAAGATATTACTAAAACGTAGCCAAATACCATCAGTTTTAATGAACTAAAACATTAAACAGTCCCAAGAAACCCTTTCTTGCATTTCCTAAAAAGACCATTACTTCTCTTTCTTGAGCATGACAATTCTATATTAACTAAACCCTACAATTGGCTACATCTAGCATACACAAACCCACTCAACTCTAGGTGGCTGTTGCAACTACATAAGACAACCAGGCCCACCATACCAAAGACAACATATACAACTCCTATGTAATGTGCAAAATCTAGTACCCAATACCTACCTTTTCTTGAACCGATCTATTTCTCAAACTAGACTGTGAGATTATTGGAACCGTTCCATTCTTTGGTTTGTTTTTCCTCGGTCATTGCATAAGTTGTCAGGTAATAGGACGCGAATGGTCTTACCAGACCGCCCAAAATCAAACCTAGAAAATTAATAATCTAACTTCATACCAAAAAAACCAACAAAAAAAAACAGAAAAAATATACATAAAAAAAAACGGCCATCCAAGAACTCTTCAACCTGGAGCCCAAGATTCATCAATCGTCCGGTTGTAAGAACTCGGACCCCAATCCTCTTCACCTAGATGCCGACCTAAATAAACTCTTCCATTTTAATTATACTAGAAAGTAATAATGGAGAAAACAATCATATTTCGTCCTTTGGGAGCCATAACTTAGATGGTGAACGTCGCTACCACCATCACCACCTGTATATATCCCGCGCCCCACTCCGTCTTGTACAGATAAACCTGTTTTTCTAAATCTCTACCCTTTAACTTAAGTACAACAACCCATTTCTCATACCCATAACATTCTCTTAAGATTAACTTCCTCTTCCAATTCCGCAACCCGAGCCAATGCTATAAGGAGCGGTTTAGTAAACACGAACAACATTACGAAGTAGTTACAAAGCCCAATCTCCCCTACCACACAAAAAGACCACGACTTAGTTGACTTAGTCTTAGTCAACATGTCAACAAGACCGATCTATAGCTGAACAACTAGCCCATTAGAGTTTAATCTCGCCCACCAATCCGCATGTTGCATTAGCAATACTTTCGTACCTGCTCCCAAAGAGAAGCTAAAAGCATCGAGTTTGCTAATCAAATGTCTTTTCAAAATAGAACAAACTCGTAATCGAAAAACAGGAAATTGTAATTATCTCGTTACCAAATAAGTCACCAATCTCTCAAAGCAACCCTGTCCAGTATAACCTAGGAAGTTCCGTCTCGAGTGCATAGAACGGATCGCGCGTCAATTGGGGAGAATCCCAAAAGTTCGTAAACATAATGTTTCGTACCCTACAAGCAGATGCAAGTATATTTCTGAGGAATTGGAAAATTAAGACCGTATGTTAACATCCGAATACATTCATGATGCATATCATGTAATGACACCTATAAACACGTTTTTTCATCCTAACAATCTACCATGTATGAATGATCAACGTTAGTTCTCTCTTAAAAATGCATGACAACGAGGTTGTATGCTGTTAATAATAGAGAAGTAGAAGACTCCTTGATCCCACTTTCTAAGTGTTTCTAGTAAGTTCATGATGTGATTTATGACACCCACAGCCCCTAAGATTCTCACAAACGAACTAAACCAACCTTGGATCCCCAGGAATTGATAAAATAACGACCAATCCATGTTACAACAACCTTTCGCCACAACAGGATACTACCACCTGGCTGGTATCAGCAGGTCAAGTCTGAGTATTAAACATCATAGTCAATATGGCCGATATCATCACAAACCAACCTGTGTCCTATTAAATTAGGAGAAATATACAAGTACATAACAAGTTAACCATATCTATAATGCCACCATTAATGATTCTACACGCGAGCAAAATGAATCAGTAAAACAAAAGCTACACCAAGCCAAATCAAGTTTTGTTTAGGAACGACTTTCTTACTCGCGGAGAATAAAAATAAGTTCGCATCTAACTTTGAAATTAGTCTTAAATTTTCACAAATTTATCTAAAAGAATGTTACCATCTCATGTTTTGGGCAACAAGATAATTGCGGTATCATAATGTTCAGACAACCCAAAAATAACTCCCAAGATCGAGGAACAACGAGGTGACCTGCTAATAGGACCTGTTTTCATTCTTACCATCTCCCCTCTAATATTGTCAATTTATCACATAAATTGAAAAGTATATTTGACTAAAAACAAATAAAAACTCTGAAGTATAATTACACGTCATCAATATGGTCGCACAAACCGGAGACTAAAATTCACGCATATCTCTGGTTCCCGTAAATTCTCATATGCTAATTCGCCTACTCAACTTTGCCTGATCTTTATCCAACATTGTTCTCCACCTCAATATAACTACAAGATCTTGTCAAACGTACATATGCGAGTGGCCTTATGGGATTGAGGTATACGCTCGTTACATATTAATAATGTCGTACCTACTCAGCATTTTTCGCTTTTCGGATCCTTCATAGGGCCAAATCATCCCCAACTATTAATATCGAACTGTTGAGTTCCCTGTATCAATATAGCTTCCAAAAAAATTTTAAAATCCAACCATCCTACCTTCTTAATTACTCTACAGTCCCTAATCCACCACCCTCATACTAGAGATTCACCACCACCCACCGATCGGCTCCATTCTGAACTTATTTCGCAAACTATTACAAACCCGAACAATCACAAAACAATCAGGGCTTCCATATAAATGGTGTACGTCCCGACTAAAGTGGACATTTGTTGGTAATTTATTGAAAACGATAATTAATTATGATTAAACCTTACCCGCTCAAATAATGGTAATATACCTCCCGAATCGGAACCAGAGATATAGTGGAGTTAGGAATGCCCAGGATTTTGTGAGGTCAAACATCTGTCTAAAAGACAACAGACTCGTTCTCCCGTTATCTCTCCTCCTGGGTTGTGACTCGAGCCAAATATTTCACCTAGATGACTAAAAAACTTCATTTTAATTATAGTAAATGAAAAATAATTGGTTTGGACCAAAACTGCTACCAAACCGAACATGTACAGATAACCTGTTTTTAACTATAACTAGAACAAAGTAACATACCGAGTATAAGGGGTTTAGTAAACACACAGACGATGAAAAGCCTAACCCCCAACACAAAAAGAAGTTAGTTGACTTGTTATAAGATGTCAACAAGAACATAACATGGATAATTAATCTCACTATCTGTTTGCGATTAAATATCTACAGCAAAACAAAACATGAGTTTGCTAACATGGCTTTTCAAAAGACACTCTAATCAAAAAGGAAATTGTAATTATATGTTACCAATAATCACCAACTCTAAGCATTGCCGTTAGCCAGGAGTCCATCTGTGTCAAGTCCATTGTAGGAGTCAAGTTCGTTCATTGTTGACCCTACAAGAGACTGCAAGTAGAATGGGAAAGATGTAAACATCAATACATCATGATGCATATTGTTTTGACACCTATAAACACGTTTTTCTCCACATCTTATGAATGATCAACGTGTTAATTATGACAAGAGGTTGTATGCTGTTAAAAAAAAGACTTCACCACTTTCTTTTTATCTGAATTTTGTTATTTGACCCGTTAAGATAAACAAAAGGCACAAATGGACCCAGGAATTATTAAACGAATTAAAATTGCCACATCTAATGGCTCGGTATCAGCAGCTTCACGAGTATAAACAAGCAAAGCCTATACAAGGTACATAAAAGTACTTTATAACATTTCACCCCATTGATCATAAAAGCTACCAAGCATCATTTTGTAGGGAAGCTTTTCGGGAGTTCTATTTGAATTGCTTAGTTTCAAATTTATAAAAATGTACACAAGTTGGGCCAGAATCGGTATTTTATGTGCAACCCAAAACTGGTAAGGCCGAGTGACCTGCTAAGACTTTTTTTCTCCCTCCTTTTGTGTTTTTTCACAATATTGATTGATAAAAAAACTGAGTACATTACACCATTGGTCAACAAACCGGACCAAATTCACGCATTTGGTTCTAAATTCTCAAAATTCACATGTTTAGTCCCCAACTTTTTCATTAACTACGTTGTGGGTACTATGTTGGTAACGCTCGTTAAAAATGTCGTTAGCTTTTTTCGTCTTTTCGGCCTTTCTTGTCCAAAGTCCAAACACCCCAGTTACACCGTTGGTCCCTGAACTTTCAAATTCCATAATTTTAAAATCCAACCACCTCTCTTCTTAAACCTCTCACCCACCACCACCCTCTGTTCACCACCGCTCCTGCCAGGCAGTCACCACCACCACCGTCGCCCTCACTATTATTCAAACGACAATCATTTGTGTAATGACTAAAATGGACATTTGTGTATTTATTGAAACGAAAATCATGATTAAACCTTACATGCCCAGGATTTTGTGAGTGAAACATCTGTCTAAAAGACAAAGCTTCTCCGTAGTCATCACAAGAAAGTAGTCAATGAACCAATGATGACTTTTCTAGTGACTAATAGTAAGACACTAAATTTTGTTGTATCGACGAAAAACATCATTCCGTAAATGATTTAATACATATTCTGTTGCCTGAAAAGTTAATTCACTCGCCAAGGTACATTTAATTAAGCTTTGGTGCTCGAGACGAACACATAATTGTGTTAATAGGATACTAAAACTCTGAGTATAATGCCTTTTTATAAATGACCTCAATATAATAATGATAAATAGCAAACAATAAATAGTAAAATATGACGATGATGATGATGATGATGATGATGATGATGATGATGATGATGAACCCTCGTAAGCCATTTAATAAACGTATGGTGAACCTTACACTTTCACATAATTGCATATAGTATAAGCCAATTGGACATATAAGGCAATGAATAGCTTAGAATGCTTGCATAATTTTAACCGTTGAAATCGAGATATATATTAAATCCTCCAGTCATAATTGACCTACTAGAATTACCAAATGAGATCTCAAATCATTTATAGAGGTTGAAAAGCGAATCAAAGATTAGCACAAGTTATGCCGTGATCATTGATCCTTACATAGAGTTTGTTAGCATAAGCTTCTCCAAAAAAACTACCAACCAAATAGAAGAGAAAAGAAAACATTAACAGGACCTTGTAAGTGGCATCAAGTTCCTAAATTGTGGAGACATTTAACCACTATCTCTAATAACAGAGTAAATGTTACGTAGCTAGAGTAATTAACTTAGGCTGCTGGAGCAAAATCATAGCCACTGTCATCATCATCATCGCCTTCTAGTGATGCCGCTGGGGCATAGTCGTAATCTCCATCATCGTCATCACCATCTGCCTCTAAACATGGCGATGGTGCGTAGAATACTCTTTCATCATCATCATTGTTTCCATTAAATTGTTTAGTGCACCACAAGGTCGCAAAATTTTTGGAAGCAAGAGACATTTTTCAAGTAAGGGTTCTGGTACTTATTAAAGAGCAGAAAAATTATGGATCTAAAAAGCTTGTTGTTTTAAGCAAGACTTGGAAAATCGCTGTGTTTGGAGTAAGTATGAAACTGAGAAACTTAGTCTCCATATTTATCAAAGAGAAAAAGCTGTGAGCCAACATTGAACTCGTTCCAGCCTTGTTAATGCACAAGTGAGAGTGTGTAAATACAAGTGAAGGGCATGCATGGCTTGATAATGGGGACAGGTGATGCAGCCACATAGGAAAATAAGGTGACAAGTCAGCAACGGTACAGATATCGTAGCCATATGCACTAGTGATGCAGCATTATGTCCTTTGAGAGCATGGTTGAGGCAAGAGAAAAATATTAGATGTTCCTGCTTGCTTTAATTTGATGAAAAAAGAGGAACAATAGAAAAGGTATTGGACTGTGGCTTTATGATTATAAAGGTGAGGAGCATCTGTCTCAATATTCCTACAAAGAAAAGGGATATGTGAATCTTTGACACTAACCATACATGCCTTGAAAGAGTAAGGAGTTGTTCAATAGAAACAGTTATGCTGATCAAATCACCGAAAAATTGCACAAAATAGAAATAAACTTAAATACGGTGGTTGAATACTTTATTATCGTTTCAATAATATACACAAATGTCCATTTTAGTCATCACACAAATGACTGTCGTCTGAATAATAGTGACGGCGACAGTGGTGGTGGTGGTGGTGACAGCCTGGTAGGAGCAGTGGTGAACAGAGGGTGGTGGTGGGTGAGAGGTTGAAGAAGAGAGGTGGTTGGATTTTATAATTCTAGAATTTGAAAGTTCAAGGACCGACAGTGTAATTGGGGTGTTTGGACAAGAAAAGACGAAAAGGCCCTTGCAGCTAACGAGAAAACTAACGAGCGTTACCAAATTAGGACCAAAACCGTAGTTAATGAAAAAGTTTGGGACTAAACTTGCGAATTTTGAGTATTTAGGACCAAATGCGTGAATTTAGTCCGGTTTGGGGACCAATGATGTAATTTACTCAAAAAACTATATCACTTATAATATAGGGTAAATCATATAATATTAGAGATATCAAGACACTGTAAGCATTTGAATACATATTAGCAACATTTGACCAGCATTGACGCATTTCATTTTTAGCCAATTTTTAGTTTGACCCTTCTATTTCATTTTCAATAAAATATAAACGGACTTGACCCATTTTTATATAATACTTGAAGTCATAGCAACAAAAAGAGAAACTAACCTGAAGTTCCTCTTCAGAGCTTCTAAGTTTCTCGCCATATTCTTTCATATTTAGGAAACACTTATGCAGCTGCACAAACAAACTATAAAGCATGAATTACAACAAAACTATACGAAGTTGAGTACATGACAAGAATAAAACATTTATCAATCAGCACCTTAGATAGCTGCTTCTTACGATTTGAAGTGAGCTTCTTAGCAGATGCGAGTGCATCCTCTAGTTTCTGCAACCCATTAAACAGAGGTCAGTGAAGCAGAACCGAAGAAGGTTAGAATCTAACAAGCTTCCTATGAGCAATTTAAAGGTGGCAAATTTAACCCATTTACTAACCAATGGGTTAGAAGATGGGTTATCGTTTATCTCTAACTGGTCAACTGGTACCAGAAAGTCAAAAACATAAAAGGAAATGACCCAAATGACCCAGAGGCCATAGGTCATCTGAAGTAGATTTTCTATGGTATAAAACTTCCTATATCTAATGTATATTTAAAGAGTTCTATATGTTTGACATTAACTATTTAAAAACAAAATCACAAAGTTCGGAGTCTTTGGACGTATAAGTGTATCACCATTGGGCCAATCCAACCTGACTCCCACCCTACCAAAATTTCAAGTTTTGAACCATTACCTAACCTGCCTATTTTGCCACCTCTAACTATGAGCATATGACACAAAATCGTAAGGTGCTGTAAAGAATGCAGATGAATTAAGACCTGAGACTTCTCTTGCAGCTTAGATACATGATCACCTCTCTCTTTAACAAGCTCTTCCATACGAAAAACCTGGGAGATGAATACGCAAAAATAGATGGATAAATAGTATCGGTAAAACTAATATTTTTTAATAATATTTATGGGATTTATTTCACATTATGAACTTGCTTTCATAAAGTCAGATTTCAACTTGAATGTTCCACAAATACTGTTTTGACAGTACCATAAGTAAATATCTTCTTTTATAAAACAATTAGCTATCATAGTCATAATTTTGCACTTTAATTAAGACATTTTAATCAGAAATTTTGTATTTTGACATATAAAAGTAGAACATACATCTCCACCATTTATTATTTAGAAGCATTTACAAACTATGAGTTGGAGCACGTATCAACTTAATCATTTATGATGACCAAAAAATGCAGATCTGTATCATTTAGAAACTTTCTGTTTCTAAATTATGGGAATTTCCTGCATTGACAAACTGGTCTTCAAGTATGTTAAGGCTATTACTTGTCACTACATATTCAAGTCAAGGTTTCTCAAAAAAAATAAATAAATAAATAAATAAATAAAATAAAAAAATAATAATAAAAAAATAATAATAAAAAAAGAATAAAAAAAAGAAAAAAAAAAAGAAAAGAAAGAAAAGAAAAGAAAAGTGAAATATTAAAACAGCATACCAAAATGGGTTCATATCTCAAGTTGCACATGAATAGTCTTTTAAAAATGGAATAAGCTAAGAATCAAACCTCTTTTTGGAGTTCTTGTATTTTTTGGCGTGAAACGTCGAGTTGTTTTGCAACCTGATGATGTATTAATACATTAAGGACTAAGATAGGCACCAGATAAACGATGCCTGAATGCATCAGAAGTGTGTACTCAGGTATTCAAAAGATGGTATTAGAATGCAGACGATACCTGATCATGATCTCCATGACTTGAAGCTGATGGATGTTCTCTGCTATGGCGCTCACTAAAATCTGAACTGTATAGAGACATCAGGGAGAGCAATTAAAGAAATTATGACATAATAGTAAATTAGTAATCTTGTTTCAAGTTTTAAACCACCAATATGCATAATTTGAACCCCCAAACAAGTAATGGTTTGCAATCATTGGTAAATGAGCATGATAGTTAATAAGGTATTATTAATTTCTAACTTGATCATGATGATGATAGGTACCTCGTTATGCATATCATTAATGTTTTTCAACATATAATGGTAACTACTAGTCTTTGTTTGTCTACTGTACATTCTGCTGCAGTTATGCTAAATATAATCTGATAGACTTTCTTTTTGTTACAAGGTTATATGCTTCGATGACGTTAGTTTGTTATGCTATTATTTTTATCTAACATAGAGTATAAATTCTGCATTTCTGTGTGTGCAACATAATGCAACCAACTTAATGAAACAAAAATTATGATTCCAACAAACAAAGTTTAACTTGCACAATGATACCTATTGTGGAAAACATAGCATCTAGAGTTTATTAATATTATGAATTCTACATATAATCTTATACATGATAATGAAAAATATCAATGAAGTTCAATACAAAACTTATCGCAGAAATTTATATAGAAATACGGACTCGTACATGAGTGTCATTGTACCATTTATGATTAAAAATGAGTAGTGTAAAATCCAAATTAGATACTAGTTGTTAATGGTGATTGAAAAGAACCGTCTTTATATTAAAATATGAACACAGATAAGAAACCTAAGATGAGTTACAGAAGATAAACCAGAGAATCGTCTTTCTTTATGTATTAACCTTTGGTTCCTTTTATCAGAAGCCCGAGTTTTTTTTATCATTTTTCGAGCTTTTAAGGCTTAAGCCTATACACGATACCATAAGTTACTCAGAAAGAATTTTAATGATAGCAGACTATAGTAGGCATGAAATTGGACAGTAATCTTACCCATTTGTTAATTTAGCCGATTCATCTTTATACTTGTTCCCACTTCTCTGATCCCTATCTATTCGGTCACGGTCTCTCTCACGGTCACATATTCAAAAGATGGTATTAGAATGCAGACGATACCTGATCATGATCTCCATGACTTGAAGCTGATGGATGTTCTCTGCTATGGCGCTCACTAAAATCTGAGCTGTATAGAGACATCAGGGAGAACAATTAAAGAAATTATGACATAATAGTAAATTAGTAATCTTGTTTCAATTTTAAACCACCAATATGCATAATTTGAACCCCCAAACAAGTAATGGTTTGCGTTCATGCTATAAATATGTTGGTAAATGAGCATGATAGTTATAAGGTATTATTAACTTCTAACTTGATCATGATGATGATGATAGGTACCTCGTTATGCATATCATTAATGTTTTTCAACATAAAATGGTAATTACTAGTCTTTGTTTGTCTGCTGTACATTCCGCTGCAGTTATGTGTGCAACATAATGCAACCAACTTGATACATGGACGTGCTCCTATGCTTCTAATGAAACAAAAATTATGATTCCAACAAAGTTTAACTTGCACAATGATACCTATTGTGGAAAACATAATATCTAGAGTTCATTAATATTATGAATTCTACATATAATCTTATACATGATAATGTAAAATATCAATGAAGTTCAATACAAAACTTATCACAGAAATTTATATAGAAATACGGACTCGTACATGAGTGTCACTGTACCATTTATGATTAAAAATGAGTAGTGTAAAATCCAAATTAGATAGTTGTTAAGGTGATTGAAAAGAACCGTCTTTATATTAAAATATGCACACAGATAAGAAACCTAAGATGAGTTACAGATGTTAAACCAGAGAATCGTCTTTCTTTATGTATTAACCTTTGGTTCCTTTTATCAGAAGCCCGAGTTTTTTTTATCATTTTTCGAGCTTTGAAGGCTTAAGCCTATACACGATACCATAAGTTACTCAGAAATAATTTTAATGATAACAGACTATAGTAGGCATGAAATTGGACAGTAATCTTACCCATTTGTTAATTTAGCCGATTCATCTTTATACTTGTTCCCACTTCTCTGATCCCTATCTATTCGGTCACGGTCACGATTCAATGCTATCCATATCTTTATCTTGATCATGTCTCCTTTCCCTGTCAATGAAACGTTCTCGTGTCCTATCGATATCACGTACACGGTCAAATCCTCTTTCTTTACCCTGATCACGATCTCGAGACCATTCTCTATTTTGATCCCTAGTGGTTTCATCTTTATGCTTGTTCCCACTTCTATAATCCTTATCTGTCTGGTCACGATCTCCTTCACTTTCAATGGTATTCATATCTTTATCTCGATCATGTTCCCTGTCCCTGTTAATGAAACGTTCTCCTGTCCGATCAATATCACGCGCACGGTCATATCCTCTTTCTTTACCCTGATCACGATCTCCAGACCATTCACTATTTTGATCCCTAGATCTATCCCTCACACGGCCATAGTCTCTATCTCTATCTCTACCCTTGTCCAACTCCAGATCTCTGTTAATATTATGTCGAAAATTGTCACGGCTGAAATTTGACCTCCCACCTCTCGACTTCACTTCATTGACTCTTAAAATTCGTCCCTCAACCTTCTGATAGAAATTCATAAAATCAAATAATTAATACAAACCACAATACAAATGATCACCTTGAGAAAATACAACGATTAGTGTTGATTACAAAACCACATATAAGTAACTGAAAATACCCTTCCATCCATATTTTTGATGGCATCTACTGCAGACTGGGGATTTGTAAATGTAACAAAGCAATAGTATCTTCCACCAACTTCACGGTCATTAATTATCTGAAAGTGAAATGAAAAGCATACAGCATTAGGTGATCTTCTATACAGGACATTAACTAGAAACCCAAAGTAGGAGATACACAATTATCGTTACAACAACAAACCAAACATACAGTAAAGGAGTTTGTGCTGACATCATAAATTTTAGTTGTGTCAGACTGCATGTGACGACAGGGATGTGTGAATGTGTGTTGCTACTATCCTTGAAAGAACTTTCCGCCCTTTAGTATTTCATATGTGGAGATGTATTCAATACACTATCTTCTACAGTCTACTAAAACTATTAAAATAAATAAAAAAATTCTAATAAGTACGCTGTATTACCGAAATCCAGATATGCAGCATATAAAGAAGGAATATAAAACCCTCCAGAATAAGTTTACTCGTCAAAAACCATCCGCTCAATCTAGATAAATCTGTTATCAGTAAGGACTATGTGGTACCCCCAATTATAAATCTATATGATCCGCACGTCTCACTAATAGAGCAGCTCAAACGATAATCAGAGTAAAATGATATGAGCTACTCATCTATAAGAGGCTCAAGAAACGAAATAGTCCTACGATTAAAGAGTTTGTTCAGTATTAAACTGTTCATCCCTTATCTGAAATTCAGCTCAATATTACAAACTTGGTCCTTGTTTCATTACTCCATCAGTTTTCAAAGTTGAATGGGGAGCTCTTTAAGCTACTACATAAGATGACTATATGTCTGTTTCTTCTAACGTTCCAGTGGGTTAAGTTGAAGTCTCCAATTCCCATAATGACCGTAATTGGACTGTCCCATAGAAACCTCTCCATCACTACGAATCTTTATAATCATCACAGTAAACAGAGTGGCACATACCTTCAGAGGAGGTGTTTGGATTAGCTAATTCTCCGGGCTGATGGCTTATCTGGAAATTGGAAAAGCTCCTAAGCCCACTCTTTTCGCCTTATGAGTTCATCAACTTGTGAGCTTATGGCTTATTTAAATCCATAAGCTCAACTTGATAAGCCCGTAAGCCAGAACGAGTAGACCTCATAAAATTTTCCAAAATTCAATTAAAGCCCATAAGTACGGAATATAAGCTAACCCAAACACCCGTTCAAGTCAATCTAAAAGATTCAATCCTATATTAATCCACAACTCTTTCACAAGCACTTAAAAACTAAAAATATTTAGTTATTTACACTGATACAGATTTTCACTCAGTTAAAACTAACAGTCCTCACAATCACTAAAAGTAAACATTCAATCAATATCAGACTCAAAACCATCGATCACCTGTTCAAAATCAAAGCTACTCTCCAACAACCAATTCAACTCGCTACTCACCACATTATTCCATTTACAATTTTAAACTACTTGTCATTCATTTCAGTTATCAAACCGCGTTGAACAAAACTCAGACTACTGACATCAAATTGTCATCAAAACATAACAAAAATCACGGCCATGCTTGGCAACAAGCTTTTAAATACCTTTAGCGTTCAGCTTTTATTCAAAACACTAATAATATAAGCATTTAGCTTTTACGTCATTTTACACTTTATAGTTACACATACAACTACGTCGCCAAACGCTTTTATAAAACAAAAACATGTAAATCAATCAATTAACATTGTTTTATGAAAGTGTTTGGTAACATCGCTGTGTATATGTAATTATAAAGTGTAAAATAGTGCAAAAGGTACACGCTAACGCTAAATGATTCATTCATTAGCGTCGTTTAAACACAATCCAAAAGCTAAACGCTCGTTTCCAAACAAGCATCAATCACATCAATCAACTCAACAAGTTACGGCAGTGTTTGGCAATGAGCTTTTAGGAGCATATTAGAATATAATGCTTGTTCGGCAACGAGCATTTATCTTCTCAATTTTGCATAAACACTCCTATTCAAAACACTAATAAAATAAGCATTCAACTTACCTTACCAAACGCTTTAATAAAACAATTAACTACTACTAACATATCATTACAATTACAACTACAGTTACGTTACCAAACACTTTTATAAATTAAAACAGCTACCTAGAGGTGGCAAAACGGGTGGGCCGTGCCCGGTTAGCCCGTTGCCCGTTCAGCCCGTTGCCCGTGCCCGCCCGGCCCACCCGTTTTGTCACCTCTAGACGGAGGGCATGTGATTCATATTTATTGATTTTTTGATGATCTAGTATTCCTTTTGGTTGATTGGTTTGAGAGGTATTCTAAAAACTGCAATGTGAAAGTTGTATTATATCAATTATTTTTTATTTATTTAGTTTGACATCTGATTTATTTGGACTGTAAATCGTTGCAGGAAATTTTGATTAGGGCTGGAGTTTGTGCAGGAACAAAACTAGCTAAAGCTTTGAGAGGAGGCTTCAATTGTCTTATGAAAGTTTAGTTGTAGCATCCTCTCTTTTTGCGAGATTAATAGAAATGGACATGTCTAATGACCACANACAAATCGCTTTAGAAAAGACTCAAAACGACGAAATAAATTCCTCAAACGTAACACCTTATTTATATTTAAAAAATTAAATATATTACATCTATAAGTTTTTCTTTAAAAACAATTGTAATATTCTCCAATTGAGAGAAAATATGTGCCCATTTGTGCCCGTCTAACTTTTAAATGGGCAATATATGCCCATTTCAAAAAAAAATGTGGGGGCTAAATGTGCCCCAATCTTCTACAAATTTGTCAAAATTAGCCCATTTTTTTGATTTCGGGCACAAATTGCCACCCCTACAGCTACCATATGATTACACTTTATAATTACAGCTACAGTTAGGTTACCAAACACTTTTATAAAACAAACAACTACTACTAAGGGGGTGTTTGTTTAATTTAAGCTTATACGATGGCTTATAAGCTTACTTAGTTTCAGCTTATATTTCATAAGCCCCAATTTTTCGGCTTATTTTGAGACTTATTGCCTCATAAAAGTTTATCATATCGTAATAAACTTATATAAGCCCACAAGTCTCAAAATAAGCCCAAAACTTGGGACTTTTGAAATATAAGCCCAAAAACAAATAAGCTCATAAACCACATATAACCTTAAACAAACACCCCCCTAAAATATAATTCCAAATTACACTTTATAGTTACAACTACAGTTACGTTACCAAACACTTTTATAAAACAAGTAGCTACTACTAAAATATAATTATAATTAAACTTTATAGTTACGGCTACAGTTACGTTACCAAACACTTTTATAAAAGAAACAGCTACTCCTAAAATATAATTACAATTACAACTACAGTTACGTTAACACTTTAATAAAACAAATAGCTAGTACTAAAATATAATTACAATTACACTTTATAGTTACGGCTACAGTTACGTTACCAAACACTTTTATAAAACAAACATCTACTCCTAAAATATAATTACAATTACAACTACAGCTACGTTACCAAACACTTTAATAAAACAAATAGCTACTACTAAAATACTCCATAATTACAAGTACACTTTATAGTTACGGCTATAGTTACGTTACCAAACACTTTTATGAAACAAACAGCTACTATAAAAATATAATTACAACTACAGTTACGCTACCAAACACTTTAATAAAACAAATAGCTACTACTAAAATATAATTCCAATTACACTTTATAGTTACGTTACCAAACACTTTTATGAAACAAACAGCTACTATAAAAATATAATTACAACTACAGTTACGCTACCAAACACTTTAATAAAACAAATAGCTACTACTAAAATATAATTACAAGTACACTTTATAGTTACAGCTACAGTTACGTTACCAAACACTTTTATAAAACAAACAGCTACTGCTAACGCTACCACTGCTACCACGATATAATCAAAACTTCACATATATTAATATATACAAATTCACACACACAGTTAAAAGGTGTGTATACCCTGACGGAGATAATTGGACCGTAAATATCGAAAACGGTACGGATAGAGTCTTCATTTGCGTCGTACGGTAAGTTTCCGACGTAGATTGAATTCTCGTCGTCGATCGTCATTTAGGAAACCCTAACTGACTCACCGGAAGTTATGGAGACTGTTGTGTGATGCAGTGTTTTTTACAAAATTGTTTTGTTTTGTGATTTAGTGTTTGGTTGTACTGTAAGGTACAAGTTGGTGATGCGGTGAATTTGTTTTTGTTTTAATGTTTTTTGCTTAAAAAATTGGACAAAATCTTTAAAAATGTATCATACTTGCCACAAATGTGACTTTCGTGTACTGAAAACAAAACTTTTCTTATATGGGTACTAAACTGTCATTTTTGCGTCTTTTTGATGTACTTTTGGACGTTTTTGCCCCTCAAAATTTTAAAAATCCAAGGGCAAAAATGTCCAAAAATACATCAAAAAGACCAAAAAATAGCAGTTTAGTACCCATGTAAGGAAAGTTTTTTTTCGCTACACGGAAGTCACAAACGTGGCAAGTTCAGTACATTAATAAATATTTTGCCCTAAAAAATTTAAAGCCTTTTACTAAAGAGCAATGCTACAACCACAAAAAGACTTGCACAATATCATCCATAAAATGATGTGTCATTGATTGATTGGTTTAAACGTGATGTGTCATTAATTGACTCGTAATTTCGTGCTCATTCCAATGGAGTATTCGGGGAATTTTTCCGACTTTGTTCAAATTTCGATAAACGTGAGAACGTCGTCTAAACACATCCGAAAATCATTGTTTTTGCTTTGTTTTCAAACCCTTGTACCTCAAGACATAATAACACATTCCAAACATATTTGCAATATAACTTCACATATTTTATCGTTATTAGTCCATTTTAGTGTGTTTTTCGATATAAAAATGATGTGTGTTTAAGCACAAATCAATTGGCATATTTTCAAATTTGAAGAGACTATCTTTTAAAACTTTATGTTATGTTTAAAACATTTGCGATCTTTTGAAAACGTTGTATTTTATCAAAACTGTTGGGACCTTCTTGCAGACTCTGATGTTTTAATGTATCAAATGTGAAACATTTTCAAAACGTCTCTTTTGAAGGATCATTTTCCGTGACTTGTACTTTGTGCTATGAACTAATACCCAGTTATCTTCCGCTACGTTCCAAAATTTGGGGGTGTTACACTATGGCAATTAGGGTTTTGTTAATTGGTATATAAAATTAGGGTTTTTGTTTGAAAAGAATTAGGGTTTGTTTTCTAATGATCTATTGTTTATAAATGTTTTTGATGTAGTCGTTGATAAAAAGTAGTTGTTGGTTTTTTTTTAATGACTGAAACTGAATATATTTGGTTTTAGGTTGTATAATGGAGAGCAAATGTCCTTTAGAAAAGGAGAAAAGAGCATGCGGATTGGAGAAGTACGTCCAAGCTCTCTCATATGCAAATGAGGCGAAGTTAAAGAATGTTCAATTTGCAAATTGTCTTCAATGAGCTATCGAACTTCATCTGCTCCCTCAACTGTATACATATATTTGTGACAACAAATCAAAGCTGGAAGAAGTTGCTACTATGAAGCTGAATGCATTGTGTTCTGCATTGCTACATAATAAATTACCTTCAAAAGAACAGGATTGAGGGAATTTTACTCTTCCTTGTAGTATTGGTGATTTATTTGTTAAAAATGTTTTAGATTATTTATGAGCTAGTGTGAGGTCAAACCATTGTCCTCGCCCTTTTCTTTTATAAAAAAAAGGTTAAATTTTTTGCTAAAACCTTATATGCTTATTGTTTTGGCCATAACTCACAAACCATTTGGAGTTAACTGACGTTGTTAGCGTCGTTCTCTTCCTTTTCCAATTATGCATAAACCCCACCAAGATCACCTTCGTCGTATGTCTGACAGACCGCCACGAGCAGCCGTAATCCAGCTGCCACAAATTAATTTTTTTTGTCTTCGCTTTGCATTTGCCGCTTATTTTTGCTTTTGTTGTTGTTGTTATTTGAAGATTTGATACAACATAGTGTCTAGGGATGGCAAAAAAACCCGAATC
>LBNU01004806.1:0-16960 GCA_014162995.1 Artemisia annua | reverse complement strand
ATATATTCTCTCTCCACTAAAGTGTCATTTGATTGGTTGAAATAGGAAAATAGACAAGTGTTTTAGGACAACCAAAAACTAGAAAATGGACTTATAAATTGGGACGAAGGGAGTAATATTTATATTAAAATATAATATTTAAATACAAGTTAATTATAATATCAATTAAAATATTATTTTTTCTCTCCTACATAAAATCCTAATCCTAAACCAAATCAAAATCTTAATCTTAAACCCACCGATAAACGCACCCTAAAACTCTAAACAAACGCACCCTGAAACTCTAAACCCACCGACAAATCAAACGGGCCCTTAAAGTACTCTAAACCAAACACACCCTACTTTTTGGTCATTTAACTTCTTTCACTATAATAAACTAATCACACATATTAAAAAGTAGGCTTATAAGCTTACTATTTACACTACAAATAAAAACACCTTTCGTGACGACTAAGTCGTCACCAATTTACACTAAGTGTCGTCACCAAGTGTGTTTGTGACGATATGTCGTTTTTAGTCGTTTTTTGATGTAAGTATTGCAATTTGCTCTTGACAGAGCAAATATATAAACATGGAATCTTACACATTATTTATGCTTGAAAGATTATTTTGAGATTTTGACAAGAGTGAGGCAGTTACCATCATTGACGCAACTTTAAAATGCTTGTCACATAAGGCCTCCCCTTTTTATATGCACCCACCTTTTAAATGGATGACCAATATCAATTTAATCTAATGAATAACAACCAACCACTAGAAAACTCGCAATCTAACGACTTTTAACAAATAGAGGAATTGCATATTTATTCCACACAATTCTAGTGCTAAAGGTTAAAAAAAAATTCATTATTTTTATAATAGGTCTATATTCCTCTAAACGCTGTTAACCTTTGTAAACTTATACAAAATATCAATTCAACATTCTAGTATGAGTATGATGCTTCATCAGCAAGTTTCTACAATTTAGCTTATGTTGATTAAGTGAAGATGATATAGCTTCAATTCAATTGCAAATTAAATATGTTATGTGTGTTTAATTCGATTTTTATATAGTTTTGCCAAAATTAGTGAAGCAACTGGTAACCAAAACATATAAATTTCAGTGAAAGCAACTTAGTTTTCAAACTGGATTTTAGTCCCAAATTCTTCATCCAAAAAAATATTTAACTAGTGCATAAAAACAAGAACCAAATTCTAACAAGAACAAGAAAGTGCCAGGACGCTTAAAATCGAGACACTGTCGCATGATCCAAACCAGCAATCATAGCTCGAACCATATTCAATCATAAACAATCCAATCTTGTGGTTTTGACCATCCTAAACCCAACCATGTCGATCATCTACGTACTAGCTACAATACGTAGTCCAATAGACCAATTAATGAATTAATACTGCTCTTTCCCAGTTTTGTTGATGAGTGACTTGTGGATATGAGGAATGACTCCACCACCAGCAATGGTTCCTTTGATCAGGGTGTCGAGTTCCTCATCACCACGAATTGCAAGCTGCAAGTGTCGTGGGGTGATACGTTTCACTTTGAGATCTTTGCTTGCGTTTCCAGCTAACTCAAGAACCTCTGCGGTTAAGTATTCCAATATGGCTGCTGAGTAGACAGCAGCTGTGGCTCCAACTCTCCCGTTTGATGTTGTTCTTTCTTTTAGTAAACGATGAATACGACCAACTGGAAACTGCAGGATGTTTTCGGGAATTGAAGGTATAAAAAACAATACTTGATGCAAATAGTATAAGATCAATGAACAGTTTGAGAGTAACTTTGATGATAAATATCAGAGCATTTTTGCACAGATACAATAAATAGTTACAGAAGGCAAGAATCGGGTCGGTAAGTCTGTTTGATATGTATGTTTAAATCAGTAGCTTTTTAGAATTTAAGTTAACTGCTGGTTGTTTATTAATTTATATCGTAGTAAATCAACAAAAAAACCGTTTAATCGCCAATTAAAGACCAATCAGAGTCTGCACAAACAGAACAACATATAGAGATCGACTCTACATACACAGACACAGTCACTACACGATACATTGTATTTAAACTAAACATCCATTGATAATCACCAGTCACTATTATATTCTATGTAGGCAACAGATCTAAAAGCCAGTTATATATATCAAAACTAAACATCACTATTCAGTATCTTAAATCTACAAATAAACTATTCAATCATACTCTATACAAAAACACAATAACGTACATAATCTAAAATCTACCTACACTCATCAATGATCTCTACTTACCTACCATTGCCTTAACCATAGAAATAAAAGATTCCATTGTCAAAGAATTAACACAAATGCAGAGTCTACATTCTACACACATCGATTAATTAATCACCACCAGTCAATTTTCATAAGGCGTAATGGTGCCCTCCACCACAAGTGAAGGAGGCACCACCACGAGTGAAAGCCATTATGCGCCCTCTACCACATGGTATCACCACTTTCGACATCTGTTAAAACCAAACTTATTTTCTTTTGTTTGCGTAAGTGTATGTGGGATATACTTAGGTTTTAGTGAGGTATGTTTGTGTGGTGAGTTTGGTAGTCACCACTAATGGGTTTAATTAGTGATTGGTTCGGTAAAAACAGTAAAAAGCTGATATGACGGTGGTGCCGTGGTGATCTGGTGACCATTATATTCAGCCTAATAATCAATATATTTATCCTTCAAAAAACGACTAAATTAACAAATACTGTACCAATCAACATGTAGAATAATCCATACACACACATATACTATACATATACTAAAAATCTATAAATGCTAATTAAATCATCAGTAAAAATCTCTGAAATTATGAAACATGCATAATCTATAAACACACGCAGATCAAAACTAAACGTACATATAGGATATAGTAATTTTTCTTACATTTATGAGGCTAAGCAGGAGACCATAGATATACGAACCTAATAATAACCACTTAAATATTCATGCACAATATCTAAACCTAGCCCTAACCCTAACCCTAACCCTAAATCTAAATCTACACATACGATACAATATAATACGATCAATCAACATAAACCTACAAATAAACAACCAAATACGATACAAAAACAAACCATGCAAACACACGCTTTCGCGTGAATACCTGAAGACCAGCGCGCGAAGAGCGGGAGGTAGCTTTCTTCTTTTCCTTCTCCTTGTTGAGCGAAGCAACAGCTGTGTTCTTCCCCATTATTAGACCTTTTGCTCCTTTGCCCGACATTTTCGCTTATTCAGTTATGGAATTCGATTAAAAAGTGATTTGAAAAAAAAGGTGTGAAAGTGATAGCGGCTGATGAGTATTTATAGGCGGAGAGGAGTGGGGTATTTAGTGATACGGTGTCGTTTTAGTGGGTTTTTGTGTGAATTATTTACATAGTTGATCCTTGGATTAACCAAAGGTACAAATATTGGTTGAAGTTGTGCCAATTAACGTTGGTGGGTCGGGCCGGGTCGGACCATATGTTGGTTTGGGTCATCTAGAAACATGGTTTTAAATGTTTCTAGGTTTAGATGGGTTAGTCTGGGTTTAGATTGGTTTCGTCGGTCCATGTTAACCAACTAGACTCATGTTTAACCAATAGGATTTAAATTGCCATATCTAGTTTTGAGTATCGATGTTTATCTGAAATCGGTCCTTTTATCATCTAATTCGTATATTATTTTGACGAGATTGAGTATTGTTGTATTGATCTTAAGTCGTTGGTGACTTGTCAATTTGAGGTAGTAAAAAATGTTGTAAACAATTATATTAATTGAAGTCTATTTTGATAATCAATTTTCTCCGACTTGTATTAGACTAAAATTTGAAATATAATAAATTATATACTTTGTATTAATTTAAGTTAGGTTATTGTTATTCAAATAATATTGAGTGATTATTACCGCTTAAAGCCAAAATAACAATTTATCATCTTAAAAACACGAATCAAATACACCATGCAAAATCATCTGTTATGACTTATGCGAGCATTTGAAATTTGCTTGTTGTTTCAGCTTATATGTTTTTTAGCAGGAAAACAGTTTTTCAACTTGAAACAATTTATAAATAAATTCAATTGAGAATTTCTATCAAAATAATCATTTTCCCAAATATTTTTAGAAGTTTTACCAAATACGCAAGTCCAAACACTAGCTATAAAGCGCTTATTTTTAAGCAACTTATAGGTACTTATTTTTAAGCAGAAGTAGAATAAAACTGCAATCTCAAACACGCTCTATATGATTTATTCATGTTTAGAAGGAAAAATAAAAATCTTTAGTAAGAATATTTAACATTATAGTCTACATCCATTTTATACCACTAGCAAGGTACCCGCGCGATGCGGCGACGGGTACCATGTGACTATATTTTCTGGTAATGTGATGTTATGCGGCCATATTTTTTTAACAATTAATCTACAAATAACAATAATTTTAGGGTTGGATCAGTTGGATAACCCCTTGCCTCTTAACCTAGAGGTCAATGGTTCGATCCTCATTCCCTACAAAAGGCCGGAGGTCCTTTCCTATCTTAGATAGAAATGTAAGCAGCCTCTCTACCTTAGGTAGGGGCAAGGCTGTCTACATCTCAACCTCCCCATACATCGTGGAAGACGGTATTGGGACCCATAAAAAAATAAAAAAGCAGTAGTATAATTTCATTTTCTGTTAACCGAAGCTACCACAAACAGAAACTTTGATTCATTCCTTCAGCATAATCACCTTTAAATTTTCGGACCTACATAAGCTACCACAAACATAAATTTTGATTCTTTCCTTCAGCATAATCCACCTTTAAATTTTCGGACCTACATGCGACCTTTTAGGCACAGTAAGGCGACCGACATTTATATTTTTATTTTTATTTCAAAAAAAAATCAATCTTTTTATACTATATATATCCCCTACATTTTCATTTTTAATATACACTATTCACATGAACCAAATATCAAAATTAGCCCAAAATCAACTATACCATACAAATAATATACGGCTCAATTACCTTGAATTAGTCTAAAACCATTTTCAGCCTAAACAAACTTTAATCATCAATATCTATTAAGGCCCATGATAAAACTACCAAACAATTTGTGTTATCATTTGGCCAGCCCAATTAACAACCAAACCAGTATATAACCAAAATGTTAGGACTTATAAATACGTTTACAAAACCTAAGTTACCTCATTCCTGACCTAATTTCCCTCACAAAAATACGCAGCCATGATTTGCAGCCACACAAACATCACATACTCTTCCTTCCTTTCTTATCTTGATAACCGAACGTAACCAACAATCTATGTTTGCAAGAAAATCAGACCCTTTTCTTGAATATCAAACGAAAACTCTCTTAAGGTTTTATGTTGTGTTGACCGTGATGGTGGTTTTGAGATGGGGTTAGAACTGAGGTAGATGCAGATGTTGGGTTTTATTGTTGTTGTATACTTTCTGTTCGTGGACCATAGATTGAATAAGTTTGATGTTTGTTTTGGCTTAATTGATGATTGTTCTTTTCTTCTTTCGTTTCATCTTCGTTTTTATTTTGATATGTAACGGTACATTTTTTTTCTTCTTTTGTGGAATGCATTAATCGGTCGAGGGGGTGACTGGTTTGTGAATTTTGGAGCCGTCCGATCTTCATCGATCTTGTGGTTGCAGTGGCGGCGACTTGGTCAGCGCAGGGGCGACCGGTCCGGTCGACCGACCACTGTGCCCAGCTAATGGCTTTATTTTTAAGTACTTGACTTAGTAGCTTGATTAGCTTGTATATTATGGTTAAATGATTGTATATTTTGGTGAAGGGGTGAATTAATTAGTGTATTAATTGTATGTGTTGAATAGATTGTTGACCTTAAAATCATTGTGCTTTACATACTTATGCTTTGTGTTTTATTACTTGTATTTACTTAAAAATCTATTTTAGGAAATCTTAAAAATTTAATAAGAGGGAAGTGTCAACATGCATTATAAGTAGTATAGATATCAACATTCGAATTATCGAGAAGAGGTATCAAATTCGATTCCCATCAACTACGATCTTTTGTTAGAGTATTTTACGACACTAGTCACAATGAAAGGTAATTTGCACGTCTTAGACAATTTTGTCGTAGAGAACTCAGTTCCTCACAGAGTCTTTAAAAGATCATCCGCGAACTGAATGTCCAATTTTGAAAACGGTTACGAAAATGTCTATGATAAGCAAAATACTTATTGTTTTATCTACGCTCTGTTCTCAAGTCAAATTTTTAAAGAATGGAAGGGGATGGGATGGGAAGGGGAAAGTAGGGAATGACACTGTGAAGAAAGTGGTTATTTTTATTTGTGTTCTTGAGTTTTTATTTTAAGTTGCAAGGAAAGGAAAGGAAGCTACCCAAATTACAAATATACCCTCAAAATATAAATTACTCTATCACATTATTTAAACGATCCTACAATATACACTAACGCACCAACATATAATATCTCAAATAGCAAAGTCCACCAATTATAGAGATATAATATTAACTACACACAGCATTTTTTTCACATGCTAAAGATTTCTGCAAAAAAAAAGAGTAGCTTAAGACAAAAACAAATATCAACGATTGACTTGGCATATAGTTAAACAAGATTAATTTGCATCTGAAACTTATCCAATAAGAAAATATGCTTTTAAATTGAGACGATAAAAAACGAAGTAATCTGATCTATCCTACATTCTATATAGTTTATATTAATTATGTACACAGCAAGATCTCATTACGTGTTCAGTGTTGGCTTCGCTTGATAATTTATTGAAATGTGGTGTTGATAATATAGAATCATCCACCTGCTTGTTGCACACAACACATAAGCAACTTCGAATCATTTTAGGTCAGTTGCATATAAATGAGGACATAATTGTAATTTAACAAAAGCCCATGTTCTCAGAAAACCCATTCCCTCCTGATCACCCCAAATATGGGCTGATTACATATACACACAAAAACCCATCCCTTCTCTCCCTCCCACCTTCCCGTCTCCTACCTTTCCATCTTAAAAAAACTCAAGAACGCCCCTTTTTTTGATTTCCTTCCCATCCCCTTCCATTACTTTAAAAAAAAAAACTCGAGAACAGAGCGCTAGTGTCGTAAAGCGCTCTCTCTCTATTTTTATTTTTTTCAGGCAAAAGAAAATTTAACTAGTCTTAATTGGGCCAAGCTTCCTTACACCAAAACATTGTCTCGGTTCAGGCCCCACTATGATCATGATTTTATAAAGTCTTAAGTGTAAGATAAAGATTAACGAAGAGTTGTAAGCTAATTACTTATGGGCTAAACCGTTGTCAACATCTATTGGGCCATTACATATAAAATGACCATTATGTGTAACGTACTATGAAACGACTCATTGACTGATCTTATAACGAGTGTATCACTTTAATGGCGAGATCGCAATTGGTGAGAATTATTTTAGATCCAAAGAAGATCTGGTTTGCTGCTAAGCAAAAGCAAACTATCTCAGAACGTCTAAGCAAATATGGTTAGAATCTCACTATGTGTGTATGTACATGACATTAATTTATATGTTTGTTAAAGTTCGTTTATCTTTGTTTGTGCATGCAGTAAGTGTAAGCGTACTATTAATGAAGTAAATTCTTATATTAAAACAAACGACAAGAATACATGATGCGTATACTTTGATTATTATATGCTTGTTTGTTGGTTTATGTTTGTTTATCGTCTTACTAAATAAACTTATTTAATGGAAAAACATGAACCGAATTTTTGTTTCTTTGAGTGTTTGAGATAAACTTAACCGAACACAAACAAGCCTCGATCGTATTATTTGGTTCATATTCAATCCTAGAGACAACTCGTGAGTTAATTATAAACGCCCTCGTTAGCCTTTTGTGTTATTTTTTATGATTTTGTTGGATTTATGAATTTATGGATAAAGATGATGATTTATGGATTTTATGGATTAAAATGATAATTAGGTTTGAGGTATGATGATCTGTGCAATGAACATGAGAATCCGGACATAAAGGAAGCGTTGGGAAGGTTGCCACGTGAGATTGTTGATGCTAGAAACCAACGTATTTTTCATGCCTTGGATCTCTTGAAGAAACACGAATACCTCCCCGAAGATCTGCAGGTCAAGTTTTAGTCCACTGTTATAAACTATTATGATTTAAGTTGCTTTGACTAGTTGGTAGTGTAGGTTGTGCTTGGGATTGGGATTTTAATAAGATTATGTGAATGGCATAATCAAAACGAGATACAGGCTGTGAACAATGGTGTTTGTATGTCATGTTGTTTAAGTTCTTTAGGATTAGACAGTCACTTGGTTGAGTGTTTGGAAAATTGACTATGATATGATACTTTAAATCAGACTATAACCAGGCACTAGTAACTGACTGCCATTTACTTGAACACGCAATAATGAAATGCCAAACACCCACTTAGCTACTCGATTTTTCTGTTTTCCGCAAAAGCACTGTGGGGTAGGCCATCTAGGATCAGAAACATTTTTCTTGACATCAGGCATGAATTAGTTGTTTTATCTTGTTACAGGCACAACAGACACCATTTAGAAGTTATCTTTCTGACATGTTGGCTCTGGTAAGTCCAAATGAAATTAAATCAGTCTCTACTTCGTATACAATGAAAAGTTATACTTTACGTATTCAGTGTTTACCCGTTATTCAAATACACAAACAATGCAGCTGGTTACAGAAAAAAGATGATATTTTGCATTATACTGAATTTCGGTGCTAAACAAATTGTCCGTCAAGTGTTAAAACTACAACCAGTTCTATATCAGTTTTTAATCTGTGCTAGATATATTATTGACATTGTGATGTCAAGCTGTTCTCTAAGCTAATTAGTAATAATGCCACCTCATTTAAACCATGGAATTAATCACCCAAAATAAACGTTCTTTTTACATGCAGGTACAAAGGGAGAAAGCAGAACGTGAAGCCTTGGGAGCATTGCCCCTCATGCAACGCACAACTGTTATCAATGAATGACAAGCTACAAAATTGTTTGATATATGTTCTGGATATAGTATGAATTGATTGTGGAAAAAACATTGAAGATTTGAAGTTTCATGATGATTTAGATAACATTTGTTCCTTTATTGAAATTGTAACATGAGAAAATAGTTTATGTTCTCATCCTATCACTTTATTATGTGCGTTTTTAAAGTTATTTTGGTACATCAAGAATTATTATAGTTAAAGGTATTTGGGCAGTCCTAAAATGAAGAAATCAGAATCAAAATAATGTTTTGTAATACAAGGGAACCATTCGGAGGGTTTCACGTTTCAAATGAGTATCAATGATCACCATGACGGCAATGATGGGTCAATTTCGATGACCTTTAGGCTTTCGGGTCAAGGCCATAATGTTGACTGGTCGACTCTGGCTGAAACAATAATCATCTTTTTGTAGAACCATATTCACTCGCAGAAGGTGATTGGCAGAAGTTCACAACTTACCGTTATATTATTTGCAATAAAGTATAGAGAAAGAGTTATTATACTTGTTTACCCCCAACGCCATCACCTTCTTGGAAAGAATGGTTTAACAATATCGTGATTCACGGTTTGTTATTCTATGATTCGTTAAGGGTTAAGCAATAACTCCCTTGTGAGATTAGATCGAAAAATAATTGCAAGACTTTCAAAAGTCTACGTATTTTGTTAGCTCAAATCTATCACAACTTAATCACCATCAAAGAAAATGTCGTTAAGCCTAGAAAATGAGAACCCTTTATTCAACACAAATTTGTTAGTGAAATGGTTGTTGATATGTATCTTTTGGTCCTGCCTCTAGTAAAAATTCCAAGTGTTTGGAGTAGGGCGAGGGTCGTTGTACACTTTATGCAGAATCTGATCTCCCAACTTGAGATTATTTTCTACGTATGCACCGACCCAACTGCAATTTACTTTTCTCCCAATCACTCAATTAACCTTAGCAACCAGCTTTGACATTGACAATCATCAATCTATTGAAATATCCATGGCTTCCATCGCGTCACATACTAACCCAACTTTCCCTTGAGTTGCATTAGTGCAGAGCATTTAAAGAATGCATATAGTATGCATCAATGGTTACTTCTCACTGCGGTTCTGTAGTTGTTCTTGGTGGAACACTAAATTGCAAAATTGCTTTATTTCCGTTCTGCATCGATGGTGGGATGCAGCATAACCAATATTTTTAGTGTTTCAATTTAAACATTGAATTTTTATTATTTTCAGCAACGAGCTACACGCTGGTTTTCAAAACTATGATTCTAGACAAAAAAAATTCCATATATTTTAAGACCCGTTATTCTAATTTTTGTTATGATTCTCATACACTAAATCAATCTTCACAACTCACCATTTGTCCACTTCATACAAAATGTAAGACGTGAAATTTTAATTGTTCAGATGTTTTAACAAGTTTTAATTGATAGAAATGTAGATGAAACACATCATTAGCCGGATCTTAACACCGGTTTGAATAGCAACGACAGCACCTCCAGAACTGAATATTGACAGATTTTCTGGAAATGTTTAAGAGACGGCGAGATAATACATCAAATAGTTAACTATCCTAATGTACAAAAACAAGATATTCAGGCTATTATATATAATATGCGGAAAACTAGAGCTAAGGAAGATAATCTCCAGTAAACATCAGACTCACATTGACATCAAAACAGCTAGCTTGCGGTGACCAATCCGACAAAGCCTCACCAATAAAGTGAAGGAACATTATTATCACATTTTGCCCATATTTTAAATGAGAAAATAAACTAAATAATCACCTAACCATTTTCCCGTTTGGTCACTTAAACAAACATCTTTACCCAAAATCATGACTACAAACTAAGGAACACAACCTCCTTAACAGCCGGAATTTTACTGATCCTCTTCAACGCCTTTTCAGTAGGTTCCCGATCAACAACAATCACCATAACAGCTTGTTGTGCAATAGGAGTCCTGCCAACACTCGTAAAACGCACATACACTTTATTCTCATCATCCAATATACTTCTAATAATCCGAATAGTACGTGCAGGTTGGTCAACCTGTCTACAAAGGATAATATGACGATACCCTATTAAACTCACAACCACTTCAAAGGCACCTAATTTTGTCAAATGTGGGACCCCATCTATCAGTTTTCCCTCAACTCTAATATCCCGAGACTCAGAGATTGCACTTGCGAAACTGGATTCCACATCAGCAATTTGGATTTGAATGATGTCGAGGGGCTTTTTCGATGACCCATGTAAAATGACCCGTTCTTCACTTATACGGATACCTTTGGCAACCATAGTGCGGAGTAATCGGGCGTCGAGATCATTGGGTGCTCCGCCAATGGCATGTGTCACTTTAGCTGATTTCATACCACTTCCGCCTGCTAGTAATTGACTAGCTAATTTACCAAGTGTTTCAGCAAGTGTAAGATAGGGTTTCGGCTTTGTAAGTACCTGCAGCAGCAAAAGTCATAAATCAAAATATGTTACGTGCCTATAATGTTTTGACAGTTTTGAGGATATAAGTTACAGAAATTGTCGTTCTGATTTGATGAGAATTACTTTTTTTCTAATAACTTGATTATAGCAGATTTCCTATACTATAAGCATAACAGACGCAGTTATTTACGAACCTGGGCTGCGATAGTACTAACCTTGAAATTTGGACGTGTTGCAAAAAACTCAGTATAAGTACGGCCATGTATTATACCCCAACTATACCTTAGTGAATGTATATTAAACACAAAACCAGTAACTGCTTGCTTGCTAAAGGGACAATATATCATTCTAAGCTTTCTTAATTTTGGGCACCCCTTTGACAACTCCAAAAGGCCTCCATCAGATTCTCCTATACGAGTAAGAGATAAGAATCTCAAATTAACACCATACTTACCAATAAACCCCAAACCCACGTCCGATAAATATGCGGTGGCATAAAGGTGGATACCTAGCTTCTCGAGTTTGGTGCAACCAACTAACATAGCTCGGGTCCCATTGTCTAGCAGTAAATCTCTTGTAGTATTGTTTCTTATTTCACCGACTTCCATATCAAAGTCACTTAGATTCCTCAAATTAGATCCTATACACTCCAAAGCTTCATTTGAAATATCTGTTAGTTTGACATGTAGATTTTCCATATTAGGACAACCTTGTGCCACAGCAATCAATCCTGTGGGAGTCCCTGAGTTGAATGTCAGTTTCCGCAATTTCTTGAGAAATTGACTAACAAGTTGCAATCCCTTGTGCAAAGGATCACGAACGTGCTTGGCACAGAGAACTTCCAAGTTGGGACACCTCTGAAGAAAAGAACATTGGAAAGGATCATCAAAACGTAAACACTCAAGCTCTAATTCCCTTAGTTGATTAAATAGAGGGAGTACAAACGGGGCAGAAGTTTCGGACAACTCATCTATGCCCAAACAACGAATAGTCGGGGGGAACTTAAAACTACCATAGTCTACATTGAACTCAAAATTAATTGGGAGGAAAAGATGTTTTAAATTAACTGCGTAGCTAAAGGTATCCCTTGTGTCATCTCCATAGTCTCCCTTAATTCTCAAAGATACTAAAGATTTGCCACAGCTTTTTAAAAGAGGTGCAATATCTTCATAATACGATCCATGACGTTCATACATCTCAAGAGAGAACGTTTCAATTCCTGTGTTACGCAAAGCTAGTTCATGTAACCATTTTGCACTATCATAATCAAATGAAAATAAGCTTAAACACAACGTTGTCAACTTATCACAATATATAGAAATATACATTACTCCATTCTCAGAAATCTCTGTACACTTATAAATCTTCAAACTCCTTAAATCATTACCTCGGGTTTTTGCAAGGAGCTCGATATTAGAATCACAAATAAACAAACGACGAATATGAAGTGCTTTCAAGCACTTAAATGAAACAGCTATTTCTCGAATCCACGGGGTGACATCAGCAGTACGATGACCATATTCAAAGTCATCCGGAAATCCTTTTAGTGTTAGGGACTCGAGAAACGGAAAGCGTTGATTCAAGAGAAACGGAGAGGGAGCGTAATGCAAGTGAACAGTTACGTGCTTACGTGTGATACAATCGAGTTCATAAAATTTGCGGGAAACTAAAGAGATAGAGTTAAGGTCGTTACCATCGTGTATGTATGGTATAACACAGTCTAACACAGTTTCCATTGATTTAATGCAATTCAAATTAGGGTTTCAATTTACGATCAATGGAAGAGATATATAATGTGCGAATGGTTTAGTAGATTTTTTATATATTTATAGATTACGGGTAGGGGTTTTAAATGGTAAACCTAACACGATCCATCAGAATTCCATAAAGCCTTATAATGTTACTTTGGTTCGGGCCCAACTTAGAATCCATTTGTTTTGTTATGGTTTTGACTTTTAAGATTTTATGATTTGATAATACAGAATAAAGAAATTAATAAAAGAAAAAGAAATACATCAAACTGTTACAATTGTTTATTTTATAAATTGATACAATATAAGATATAAATTTCTCTTTCTGTCTAAAAAATTGTCTATTAATAAAAAAAAAATGATAAGTTAAATTAATGCAAAGGGAGAAAGCAGAACGCGAAGCCTTGGGAGCATTGCCCCTCTTGCAACGCACAACTGTTATCAGTGAACGATAAGCTACAAAATTGTTTTATTTTTGTTCTGGATATGGATGCATCGATTGTGGGATGCAGCATAGCCAGTGTTCAATTTTTATCCAGTTTTAAAAATAGAACATTATTCATCTTCCATCGTGCATTTGCACTATAGGTTGGTTCATCAAACAATCTTTAACAGAAACAAATATATCTTAGAGGAAAAAACATTGAAGACTTGAAGTTTGTTGATGATTTAGGTAACATTTGTTCCTTTGTTGATGAAAAAACAATCTCATCCTATCATTCTATGATATGCAATTTTAAAGCAATTGTTGTTACATCAAGAATTATTACTATTTGATATTAATTAGAGAAAAGGTAGTTGGGTAGTCCTAAAAAGGAAGAAATCAGAATCAAAAGGTGATTTGTAGTACAAGGGAACCATGCGGAGTGTTTCACGTTTCAAATGAGTATCTATCACCATGCCGGCAATGATGGGTCAATTTCGACGACCTTCAGGCATTCCATTCAAGGCCATAATGTTGGCTATTCGACTTTGGCCGAAATTATAACCATCTTTTTGAGAACCATTCACTAGCAGAAGGTGACTGACAGAAGTGCACAACTTATCGTTATATTATTTGCAATGAAGTATATAGAGAAAGAGTTATTATACTTTTGTTCCCCCTATGCCATCACCTTCTTGGAATGAATGGTTTAACAATATTGTGATTCACGGTTTGTAAATCTATGATTCGTTCAGCGTTACACCCTTGTATGTTTAGATTGAAAAATAATTGCAAGAATTTCAAAATTCTACATATTTTGTTAGTTCAAATCTGTCACAACTTAATCACCATAAAAGAAAATGTCCTTCATTCAACACAAATTTGTTACCTAAATTGTTGTTGATATGTCAACCTCCTGAAAAGGGAGGACTTTACATGGTTTGAGTCCGTGTGGCGGTGGGTTCAAACCCTATGAATTAGTCGGCCAAAAGGTCGGAAATCATGGTTACCAAAAAAAAAATCCAAGTGTTTGGAGTAGGGCGAGGGTCGTTGTACACTTTATGCAGAATCTCACCCAACTTGAGTTTATTTTCTACCTATGCACCGACCCAATTGCAATTTACTTTTCTCCCAATCACTCATTTAACCATGGCTTCTATCGCGTTACATACTCACCCAACTTTCCCTTGAGCAGAACACCTTTATAGACACTATAAGGTAACTTTCCTTGCAGATGTAGCATGCTCTGCTGGTTTTCAAAACTATGTTTTTGGGAAAAAAAATTCCACACATTTGAGACCCGTTATTTTAATTTTTCTTAAAATTCTCATACTTTTAGATAATCAATCTTCACAACTCAGCATACGTCCACTTGTAACTCATAGAAAATGTTGACNATTCAACACAAATTTGTTACCTAAATTGTTGTTGATATGTATCTTTTGGTTCTGCCTCTAGTAAAAATTCCAAGTGTTTGGAGTAGGGCGAGGGTCGTCGTACATTTTATGCAGAATCTCACCCAACTTGAGATTATTTTCTATGTACGCACCGACCCAACTGCAATTTACTTTTCTCCCAATCACTCAATTAACCTTAGCAACCAGCTTTGACATTGACAATCATCAATCTATTGAAATATCCATGGCTTTCATCGCGTCACATACTAACCCAACTTTCCCTTGAGTTGCATTAGTGCAGAGCATTTAAAGAATGCATATAGTATGCATCAATGGTTACTTCTCACTGCGGTTCTGTAGTTGTTCTTGGTGGAACACTAAATTGCAAAATTGCTTTATTTCCGTTCTGCATCGATGGTGGGATGCAGCATAACCAATATTTTTTAGTGTTTCAATTTAAACATTGAATTTTTATTATTTTCAGCAACATGCTGGTTTTCAAAACTATGATTCTAGACAAAAAAAAATTCCATATATTTTAAGACCCGTTATTCTAATTTTTGTTATGATTCTCATACATTAAATCAATCTTCACAACTCACCATTTGTCCACTTCATACAAAATGTAAGACGTGAAATTTTAATTGTTCAGATGTTTTAACAAGTTTTAATTGATAGAAATGTAGATGAAACACATCATTAGCCGGATCTTAACACCGGTTTGAATACCAACGACAGCACCTCCAGAACTGAATATTGACAGATTTTCTGGAAATGTTTAAGAGACGGCGAGATAATACATCAAATAGTTAACTATCCTAATGTACAAAAACAAGATATTCAGGCTATTATATATAATATGCGGAAAACTAGAGCTAAGGAAGATAATCTCCAGTAAACATCAGACTCACATTGACATCAAAACAGCTAGCTTGCGGTGACCAATCCGACAAAGCCTCACCAATAAAGTGAAGGAACATTATTATCACATTTTGCCCATATTTTAAATGAGAAAATAAACTAAATAATCACCTAACCATTTTCCCGTTTGGTCACTTAAACAAACATCTTTACCCAAAATCATGACTACAAACTAAGGAACACAACCTCCTTAACTGCCGGAATTTTACTGATCCTCTTCAACGCCTTTTCAGTAGGTTCCCCATCAACAACAATCACCATTACAGCTTGTTGTGCAATAGGAGTTCTGCCAACACTCGTAAAACGCACATACACTTTATTCTCATCATCCAATATACTTCTAATACTCCGAATAGTACGTGCAGGTTGGTCAACCTGTCTACAAAGGATAATATGACGATACCCTATTAAACTCACAACCACTTCAAAGGCACCTAATTTTGTCAAATGTGGGACCCTATCTATCAGTTTTCCCTCAACTCTAATATCCCGAGACTCAGAGATTGCACTTGCGAAACAGGATTCCACATCAGCAATTTGGATTTGAATGATGTCGAGGGGCTTTTTCAAAGACCCGTGTAAAATGACCCGTTCTTCACTTATACAGATACCTTTGGCAACCATAGTGCGGAGTAATCGGGCGTCGAGATCATTGGGTGCTCCGCCAATGGCATGTGTCACTTTAGCTGATTTCATACCACTTCCGCCTGCTAGTAATTGACTAGCTAATTTACCAAGTGTTTCAGCAAGTGTAAGATAGGGTTTCGGCTTTCTAAGTACCTGCAGCAGCAAAGGTCATAAATCAAAATATGTTACGTGCCTATAATGTTTTGACAGTTTTGAGGATATAAGTTACAGAAATTGTCGTTCTGATTTGATGAGAATTACTTTTTTTCTAATAACTTGATTATAGCAGATTATCTTTCAAAATATCTATCAATGCTAGTCTCCTATTCTTTTACTCTGTAAGTACCTATTCAATTTTTCGAGTTCCTCACTTCAGTTCAAGTGCCAAATTCAAAATATCAAAAGCTGGCAGTTACTTTT
>LBNU01004805.1:23199-39011 GCA_014162995.1 Artemisia annua | reverse complement strand
GGACGTAGGGCAAGGACAAGTGAGGTCCTTGTAGCCGAACCACGATAAACTATCGTGTTGTGGTTTGATTGTTCTTTCCTTATCCTTTGCATTCATATTTATATTATCTTTGATACAACGACAAATCTAAATCTTGTTTACATGAAAGTTTCAATAAGATTTTAACAAGATAATTAACAATAAAAAGAGGTAAACTATTCAACCCCCCTTCTAGTTTTCCACAAAGTCTATTTCTATTAGCCATTCAAATAATGCTAAGAATGGCGTTTTTATTTTTCATAGAGTAAGTTTTTGTATTCAGAAAAGAGTAGGAGCAAAGCTTGTGTCTAGACTCTCATCCAACTTTATGTAAATTTTTACATTAATAATAATAATAATAATAATAATAATAATAATAATAATAATAATAATAATAATAATAATAATAATAATAATAAACTTTATTATGATGATGATGATGATGGATTTTCTAAGTTTTAAGTCATTAGATATACAAAATAAAATTACTATATTTACATGTTATTTGATGTCAATAGTTTTTTAAATTGCTCATGTACTAATTATAATTGTTTTATACCGTATAAAAATAATGTTTTTGTAAGGAATAAATGTGTTATTTAATTTATAATAGTTTTATTTAAAATAAATTTATAATTGACAAAACATGTACAGTAAAACCTCTATAAATTAATAGTGTTGGGACCATGATATTTTATTAATTTAGCGAGATATTATTATATCGATAAATTAATAATTTATTAATTTAAAAAGGTTTTACGTATGGCCTATAAATTTCCATGTCCAATATCTACTAGTTACAATGTACTAGTTAGAGATGAAAAATAAATTAAAAAAACAAGTTACAATGTATATTAGTTAGAAATGAAAAATAAATTAGTACAACATATAGTAGTTGTAAATAAAAAATAAATTAGAAAAACAAGTTACAATATGTACTAGTTACAATGTATACTAGTTAGAGATGAAAAATAAATTACAATGTATATTAATTATAGATGAAAAATAAATTATCATGTATGTATATGAAATTTTTTAGTAATTATTAATTTATAGTTTCGTTGAGACTATTAAATATACACTGGAGTTTCAAAAATATTATTATCTTATTATTTTATCGATTGAGATCCAAATTTGTACTAGTCCCAAGTTGAGACCGGACAAATTATTAATTTTATCGAGGTTATTAATATATCGAGTATTAATTTATAGATGTTTTACTGTACTAGTATGTGGATAGTTGATCCATTAAAAATTATATTAACGTACTAATATGCAAAATTAAAACTATTGTCGTAATAACAACCTTTGTACCGAAAGAAGAAGAAGAAGAAAAAAAAAAAAAAAAAAAAAATCCTTAGAATACTTTTTTCTTGTTTATAACACACTCTAGACAGGGTGTAAAATAATAGAAGTCCTTCATGCGTCAATGTGGATGATTATATATTGTTAGAAATTCAAAAACATCATCAGTGAGACAGTGACTATTAGAAATATGATTTTGTCTAACAAGCATGGGCAATTTTGTCATTTTGAACTATAGAAAACAGCATACGCGTTTTTATAATGAGTAGTTTTAAACTTTTTTACATCAGAAAAGAAATAGTAACATAATTTAATTCATACCCTGTAACTCATTTTGTAAGTCTTGTACCATTGGACTAGAGATTGGTGTTTAATGTATAAACTTACTAAAAATTGCTTTAATTTCATATAAGAAAAAGGATTAGCATGCATAAATGATAAAACTAATTTCATTCTTAATCAATTCAATGATTTATACTGGAGTACTGAACACATTGTTTTATCACTTTAAAACTTGAATATTGATATTGTCATGTGTCATATTTTTAGATATGGCCATTACTTATGTCAAATCACTTATCGATACATAATTTCATACATTAAAAGAAAATTATTGGCATGCCTTACGCTCAGTTCTCGAGTTGGAAAGGAAGAGGAAAGGAAAGGAAATTAATAGTTTTTTGTATTCTTGAGTTTTATTTAAGGAAGGAAATGGAAGTGGAAAGGAATTAGGGAGTAAGTTTTCTTAAGTATATCTTCCTCCCACTTTTGGGCGGAAAGGGAAAGGAAAGGGAAATTGTTATTGTGTAAAGACTAATATACCATTTTTAAAACATTTTACATTAACAATTAAAGGGCATATATGTAATTTCACCAAATTATTTTCCTTTTCCTCCCACTCAAGAACATGATTATGATTACGTTCTTTTTCCTTTCTTCTATCTTAAGAACATAACAACTAACTCTTACTTTCCTTTTCACTTTCTTTTCCCTTTTCAATTCTTTTCCATTTTCCTTCACTTAAAACTCGAGAACTGAGCGTTAGTGGCATGACTAATGTTGTCCAATCCCTTTAATATATGAATGTCTTTTTGCATTTTCTTCTTTCATATACTTACCATTAATTTTAATATGTGACAATTATTAGTAATAAAATTAGACATGTCATCTATAGACTATATAGTACTAGTATATACAAATCATTTCGCCTAAAATAATGAATGTATATTTTACATTTTTACAACATGTGGAATCTTATGCTAGTTTTTATGGGAGGTGCCAGATCATCTTTATCTCATCTCTCACGAGTGATTCTCATAAAATTCAAGCATCATCATTTTTATTTTTTTGTACATACCAGTGATTTGCACTACGTTTTAGTTTGTAAGTGTGTGTGATGTACATATTGTGAGGTATGTTTGGATAAAGTTGATATCTTTATAATTTTTTTTTTTGGTGGTGACCATAGCAACTAAAATGTAGTGGAATTGGTGGTGTAGTGAATGGTGATGTTACGCTGACGAAAAAATACTGTTTTCTTGAATAAAATGGTTATCCCGGTAAAATATTATTGCTCAAAAAGAAAAAGAAAAAATTGCGCAGACGTAAAGATGGTGTTAGCGGTGACCATGATGACTATGCCAATAATACGTAACCTATTAACCCACCATGACGTATGCCAAGACACATTCGAATAATGACATCATTAGCATCTTCTAAGCAATCCCACCATCAATCAATTCCTTATATAAATCCACCACCTTCAACACACATTCATTTCAAGTTTTCAAGCATCAATATAACCATGAAAAACCAACAAAATATTATCACAAGTGAAAATGATCAAGAAGATGATGATGAAAAGAAGATGGAGATATTCTTTTCTTTGATTAGAAGTTTCAAACAAGCTCGAGATCGAAGAAGACAAGAGTTGCAAGCCGAAATAGAGCAAAGCAATAAAACGCGAAAACTAGATCATTTTCAAACACCGTCTTCCTCCTTTAATATCCGTGATTTCACCATCATCCAACCGAGTCAAGATCAGCAGCTACAACTTCCTTTATCTGACCACCACAAACCGCGGAATCAAGAACAAGACGACAAGGAAGACTTGAACCTCAAGTTGTCTTTATAGCGTATTAAGTATCTAACCAAATATTGGACATTGATCCAACCTGACCCAGCCCAACCAAATTTATCAGTGTGCTTAATTTAGAGAAGATTGAGTACCGATAGGCACGAAGTACTATACTCAACGTATATAAAGTACAAACCATTGTGGTTCTTGTCAATGTTTGGTTTGAATTTTTATTTTTGTGTTTTCATTAACATATGTAATTGATTTTGTAATATATATCTTTCATGTGCTTGTAGCAGGAATCCATTAGGTGACAATCTTCAACTTCACATTTCACAATATTCAACAACAGTCTTTTCATCACCTAAATCATACTTATGTGTCGTTTTACAGCGCACACGTAAATTCATAGTCTCGGCTTGGATACCATGTCCATAATTTCATGAAGTCATGAACACACCTTTGGTATATCTCGACCTTATTAGATGATAAATATGGTCCAAGTTCGGTGTGGGGTTAGGGTCTATTAAGGTTGTAATCTGTAAATATCGATCAATAATAAAGTTATGCCTACGGAGTTTTCATCATCTAACATGGTATCGGAACAGGTCGATCAGACCTAGGTGGTTATGTTGAGCCGCCGTCTCTATGCCATCCCGTCAAACCCTAACCCACATCACCATCTCTAAACCTAGTCCTTCTACCACCATAATCTGCTTCTATACTTCAAGAAAAAGAAATAAAAAATAAACAAATAAATAATACATACTTTCTCTCTTATCATCATCACTTGATTTCTTGAGGGAGAAACAAAATAAAACATGAATTCGTTATCATCAGATGAGGGGAAGCTATTCATCGGGGTGATATCGTGGGACGACACTAGGGATGAGCATGGGTTTGTAATCGGTTGGAACTGGAACCAGAACATACTGTGGAACCAAGAACCGAATTTGGTGAAAAGTAGGAACTGAGAACCGAACCGAATATAGTCTTTGGTTCCGGTTTCGGTTCCGGTTATAGTTCTTTGGGTCTGCCAGGATAGGAACCGCTTTTCTAAAGAAAAAAAATAACCTAATGCACTAATGAATTAAGACAATAAAAAACACAAAAATATTGAATTTTTTCAGCACCTGCAACCATTTACGTTTAAACCAATAACAATTAACAATTAAAGCATAAACTCAAA
Organism: Artemisia annua; assembly: GCA_014162995.1. NCBI lineage: Eukaryota > Viridiplantae > Streptophyta > Magnoliopsida > Asterales > Asteraceae > Artemisia > Artemisia annua. The sequence goes on along the minus strand of LBNU01004805.1, from coordinate 34,422 downwards.
TAAAAAATTATCCTATAGTTTCACTTGTTTTCATTTTTAACAAAACAATAATGCATAACAATCCAGAAAATAAATAAAATAACTTAAAAGTTTGTCCAACAAAATAACTAAGACTGTTTATAATTCCATAGTTTGTTTCTCTTTGTCTCTTTCGATTAGTTTCTCTAATTTTTCTTCCATATCCTTTACATTCTCATCGTCTTTAATAAGATTTTCAACATCAACCCAATTAATTTGCGTTCTCAACTTTCTCACCCAATCTTGGGTGCAAATCAAAGCTTCCACAATCGTCGTCGACAAACGAGTTCTATAAGGGTCTGGTACATGTCTACCCGTACTAAACGCCGCTTCGGATGCCATGGTGGATGATAAATGTTTATGTGAGTTCTGAATGTTGAATGATCTTGGAATATTATTAGGTTTAGATTAATTATTAATTTGTGAATGCTTCAATAAATTAAAGATTAAGGTTAAGAGTGTTTGACTTGATTTCTCTAAAAGTAGGCTAGTAGGTTTTTTTTATGGCATTGGTACGTATGATTTGAGACTTTGAATATGAGAAGTAAAAAAAATACATTTTTTTTTTATATATTATAGGGTATTTGGTTCCGGAACCGAACCGAACTAACCCAAGAACCGGAAATGGAACCTTCGGTTCTGGTTCCAGATCAGCTCTTATTGGTTCCGGTCCGGTTCTTGGTCCGGTCATGTTCTTTGGTTCTTTTGCTCATCCCTAGACGACACCACAGAGGATCTATCCCTCTTTATTCTTGTTCTACCCAAGCTAATGCAGAAAAGGAGAAGAGGGACCGTAGTAATCTTCATCATCCACAATAGTTTAAAAAAGGCAAATACCATAAAAAATCATACTTGTTCTAAAATACTTTTATGAGAATCGAACAAATTTTTTTTCTCATATGAGTATTGAACTTTCATTTTTTGGCCTCTTTAAGGCACTTTCTGTGACATTTTTGCCCCTCAAATTATTAAAAATCTAGGGGCAAAAATGTCACAAAGTGCCTCAAAGAGGCCAAAAAATGAAAGTTTAGTACCCAAATAAGGAAAAAAATTTGTTTGATATCCAAAAGTGACTTTCTTGGCAAGTATAGTGCTTTAGTATGTTATTTGCCCTTTAAAAAAATAATAATACAAAAAATAAAAATAAATAAATAAATATAGTTGTTTTATTGTTTGTTTGTTAGTCGATTGTTCGTATAGCTTTGTTACCAGTCCCTAAAGTCGACCGTTGGTACGATTTTGTTACCAGTCTACTTAGCCGACCGTTGGTACCAGTCGACTAAACTCGACTGTTGATACGGTTTTGTTACGTGTTGACTAAGTTATGCTTTTATTACGTTAATGTGTTATTTTTTCTTTTCTTTTATAGTTTACTACTCCAGTTCGAGCTTTCGCGATTTCGCCACTCGGACTGGTGGGGAGTATTAGATGATAAATATGGCCCAAGCCTAATATGAGGTTACGGTCCATTAGGGTTGTAATCTATAACTATCGATCAATAATAAAGTTATACCTTTTTTTTTTAGAAAGTTATACCTACGCGGTTTTCATCATCTAACAAACCTTTCACAAAATTAAACTATCAAACGTAAGCTAATTAGCCGATACGGAGTAAGAAAATAACTCTATGAAAAGAATAGCTTAAAACATAGATCAAAATATAGCAGTTTTCGTTAAGTAACGGTTCTATGCCTATATATGTACTCTTTCTACCTAAGGCTTACTTGAACAACGATACCCAAACTCGCTGAAACAGACTATGAGAGAGATAAGATGTAAACATCACAGTCATATCATTACCCGAAGGTAAAGTGACTGCTTATAGAAAGACCCCGGCAAGAGTGTGCATGTGTATATGGTAGTAGTACATATAACATATGTATGCATGTGAGTGCTTTTGTGAAAGGGTGAGAAAACCAGTAGCATATGCATATATAAGTAAAAGTGCATACAAGCATAGAACATACAATCATGCAACATACAATAAATCTATGGGCATATATAATTCATTGTAATAAAGGATGTGGCATAAGCAGGTGCAAATTTATACACGCAATCGCGTGAAGCCTGGAGGAAAACTAGCTATGAATCTCTATACATAAGCGCATGAGTAAATGTGAGCAAAAACATCTCCTAGAAAACCTAGAAGCAAATAGCCAAGACTTGTTCAAGTTAGGCCAAAATGCATGCGCATCGCCATACACTTCAATTCACATTAAAAAAATATGTGATTCTCTTCTAGGATTCGCACATCTATACTCTTCCACAAATAACAAAAATCAATAGTGCATATGAATCTTGAGGTTCTCTTCAAATTCTGCAACAGTCATATAATATTGGATAACATATTATAAATTGGTCTCGAATATAACTTAGTTTAGTTGATAGTGGTAAACAAAACTTTTCCATTTCAAGCTTGTTTAACTATAACTCCACTCTCATAGGGTATTAATATTTTTTTTATAGTGGTTGGTGCACTTTTCCATTTGATGTTTAGAAAGAAAAGTGGTCTAGTAAATGATAAAAAGTCACAAGCATCATGAGTTATTCTTGTTTGAATCATGATAAAGAAGAAAGAAGTGATGAAGTATAAATGAAGGTTGAAAGTGGCAGACCAATTGGGTTGGACTATAAGATGGGCCTTATAAAGGTCATGACTTTGCTCCTTTTTGGGGGGTTTCTTATATAGTGGGCTTGTTTGGATCATTAAATTTACCAATTTTGTTTTGTTTTTCTTTAAGTGTTGTTATTTGCAGGCATGTCTTAGAAATTAGAGAAAAACTCAAAGGGTTAATGATCAAATACCAACTCATTTTGTTAGTGGTCCATTTTAGTACAGTAATCAAGCTTCTTTCTTATCCACTTTGGTTATCATCACTTTTCAAATATATTATCGTACAATATACTCAAAATTTTATTTTGTTATGATATAGTCTATACTAGTACAACGTAGCTAAAAGACAATAATTAGTGTAATGATCACCTTCCATTCACCTCCAACTCAGCTGGCATATTAGTTTTTCAACACACCAATTTACCTTCATCTTTTAGTCGTAATGGTCATCACCTAACCAACCACATAAAGATAACTTACTTTATACAAACGTAACTCATAATATACCCCACGGACACTCACAAACAATAAAGGGAAAAAAAAGGTGGGACCTTACTTTTTGCACTGAACAACCCCACTTTTTGCACCTTCGCGCGCAGTGACACAGCTTGGACGACTTTGTAGGAGGGGTCGAAATCATTTTGCTTCACTTTGAAGAGGCCAAACTTTGAAATTGTTGTAATAAAAATTTATTTCATAAATAAATTACACTAAAACCGTAATGGAAGTCAAAATTCTGAGGGCCCAAACCCCTCCTAGCCCTCATTATCCTCCATTCATGTTCGCGCGCCAGCCTCTTAGGCCGGTCATGGGTTCACCTCACCGACTCCACCCCGCCTAACATCAATAATGTGATAAGAAATAACATTTGGTAGGTCAACTATAGTGTCAAATCTTTGTCTTGTGCATCATCTCTTTATCTATTGTCATGATCTTACAAATAGTGAAATAAAGAAGAAAACTATATCTAGATTAGGGTGTTGTTATATGATGAAAGAAATTGATCTATGACATGAATGAATATGTTTGCCACTACAAAGTCAATGGCTGCTCAAACATTCTACTATTCTATTCTCTTTTCTTTTTGTCACTTCAAATTCATTCTTAACCTCTGCTTTTGTTTCAAATCATTACCACTTACATCCATTTTGCACCTCTAGCTTTCATTTCAATCAAACCTTACTTTACTTTATACATAGCACATCCCATCATTCATGATTACATTACATCATACCTTATACGTATGGTTCTTTTGCATGCAAGTATTTTTTGGATTTATAATGAACTACCATGAGTTGATGACATCTTCAACTTTTTTTCCTTTATATAACACCACATAAGAAACATACTCCACAAACAAAAAGCTTTACATAATGCTTCTATACTTGTGTGATAAGGAACCTAAGCTATTACTTGGACAAGACATAGGTATACCGGAAAAATAGAATCGACTTTTATCCTAAAGCTAGCTAGTGTTATACACGCTGCACTGTGCTTCCGTTTTGCATCATAGTTCAAGTACAAATATGAGTTAGCGACATTTTTGTCATCTGAACTGAAGTTTACATATTTAAACACAATTTGAGCTATACGCAGGTGTTACTACGTATGTATCTTTAGGTTGAACTCAAATTAAGGACACAGTTCTTATATATATGGTCAAATTATTCAAACTTGGATCGGGTCTTCTTTATCAACACATATTTTTGATGGAATTATTCGAGTTATTCAAGTCTACATAGAAATATTTCTCAAGCTATCAAGTTGAGATTAACTTAGCCTGATACCGTGAGTCGAATATAAGTGATAAATTTTGGGAGATAGTATAGCGTAAAAACAGATGAAGAACACTTCATGAATACATGACTCAATAATCTAGCTTCCTTTAGTTGAAAGGGGTTTATTCTAAACTGTCATGCAAACGTTAATATACATTACTACCGTAGTAATTACATAAAAAACCAATACAGGTTATCCTGTTACAACACATTAAAAATCATTCCAACGCGTGAATTAGGGATATGAAGTTCAATTTCGGGGACTTTTTCCCAAAGAAGAAGGCGCACTTGGACTGAAAGGTTCTCTTGGAGCGGATCGTGGACTATGCATTGCTCTCAGTTCATTGACCCTGGGACTTTTCAAAGATAACCGTGGACTTTGAAGACTTTTGCCATCTCTTGTGGGGGTTGCCGTGGAGCTTGTAATTCTTGAACTACACGTACGCCTGATTTCACCACGGCTTCTCGTAACAACCTCATCTAGCACTTCTCCAACGTCTACATTTGTAGGCCTAGCACCAAATTCTCCCTCCTAATTCAGCCAAAAAAATCAGATAATCAGATGTTTGAATGTTTGGTTAAAGTACTTTTTTCTGTGTCCAATTTGGGTCATTCGGCAATCTGTATCTTTTACAATTTTCTAAAACCCTAAATTCCTAACATTATACATAATCTAAAATTTATATGAAAAAATGATCATACCCGAAACCGGGTCAAAAGTACTTTGGTACCATGTGCCACAAACCCTTTGAAGATTTATGTGCAAAATGACCCTTTGCAACTAACTTAAACTGATTATTTACTAAGTAATTAGATGCACAAAATAGCTGGATAAATGAAAATAAGCTTCACTTACCTGAGGATAATTGAAAGGTATAGCCGGGGCCTCCTCATACTCGGCTGCATCCAAGTCCTGAAGATGCACGCCTTTGAAAAACTTTGGCAAAATGTATTGTCTTACAGGAACCAATAGCATAATCATCAAAGGGAACAAAAGTCCCGCTATTGGAACCCATGTAAGGCCAAAACATATGAGCAAGTATGATGTTTGGAATAATGTAAATGTCGCAATAGTCCCGAATGGCACTGTTTCCACAAACGTAGCATGGTAGTCTTCCAGAACTCTGCAACATCATAATATTTGTATATTAGTAAAACTATTCTTTTATATCAAATGCTAACAAATAATTTTTTTTTTGCAAAAGACTTACTTGAATCTTCGGCTTGGTGCAGTGAAAAGGAGTAATATTCTTTCCCAAAATTGGTTTCCGGGTAAGCTTTCAATCGCCATGAAAGCAAAGTAACCCCAAAGAACTGATGTCGGGATGAGTTTAAGAAATGGCATAGCAGCAACACATCCTCCAACCATACACGATTGAAGTAAGTTACTTACACGTTGTTCTTTGACTTCAACGGGTAAAAGGTCATCTATTTCTTTTTCCACATCGAATATAGTCTCGTCCACAGGTGCATCAATGTTCCCCATGCTTGCAGCTAATTGAAGCGTTGATGGTTTCAGTTCCTTCAACCCACGGTCTGATGGTACTTGATGCACTAAAGGAGTCTGCATTTGATGATATGCTTCTTGCATGTTTCCATATAATTGTCCTAAGCTTGAGTTCGTTCTCATACTTTCTCGTGCTGACTCAACGAGTCGGTTCCTGAGCAACTGCATATTCACATTCAGATAAGTTTGTAATGACTTTTGTTATTCCAAATACAGAGTTTGTGTTGACTTTTTTAAGTCAAGCTAATGAACAAGTGGTTACCTGATGTTTGAGAGTAGCAAGACTCTTGGTATGCATTGGAGATTGTGGAATGACACCGTTAGAAGGCGGGATCCCGAGCAAACCACATAGTAATGTCTGACATGAATACATAATCGTTAAGTATGATACTAATACTACTGCAAAATATAAGTTTGAGTGAAGTCAACAAATTGTTTTTACCAGAAAGCCCAAAAGAAGCAAGTCGTAATGGAAAGAAGGCGGTTTTCTCAAATTAAATTCTTTCTGTTGAGCGAGTTGAGATGCTACACTGTGGTCAAAGTAGTACAAAACTGCGATCATTGTAGCAGGAACAAATGCTCCAAATATGAAGAGAATAGGGACATCTAGCATATCCTGCACATCATTTAGTATTTTAGTCTTTAATTCAAGTTAAGCAGGACAGTAGTGAGTAAGCAAAATAAATACTATCAAAGAAAGATTTACCTTGATAACGGTCCAGTTCTCGTATGCACCAGGAGACCACGGGTTTGGGCTAAAAAGACGCCGTGGGATTCCTGTTGGGACACTTCCAGCTGGTGCATAGGACACTGCTGTCCACACAAGGACCATAAGGGGTACCCCGTAATCTGCAATAAGGCTTCTAATCCAACCTGTAGGTACAAAAAAAGATGCATTGGAAGATTGTAGGCTGGAAAAATTAGTCACGGTGAGTGTTTGGTGTAGTGTTTTGAAAGTTATCCATGTCATTATAAAAACTATCACAACTTTAGACAGCAGAAGCATATCCAAACACTATCTCATGTAGCCCGTTTTGTTACAGTTAGATATCCGATTCTGCCTATTTCATATCACATATTAATAACACGATGCCAACATTAGAATGCATACCAGAACCATATCTCCATGATCTAGCTTTCCGGCTTTTCAATCCAGTCAATAAAAGACCAAACGACAAAACAAGTGCAAACATTCCATTGGCGAATCTCCAGGAAGCAATAAACTCGATTGACTTCATATTTGCCCGCTCTGGTATGCGAAACTCCTCTACTAGTCCCTGAAATAATATTTATAACATAATCAAATCCCGTATATAATTTATGATATACAAAACTAAAAACAAAAAATTGTGAATCAGTTATACATACTCTGATTGCTTGTTGCATAAAAAGCATAGCAATAAGTAGGCCAAAGAGTTCACCAGCAACACGTGTGAACCGATTGATAATGGAACATGCTCCTAGTATCGCTAGCATAAACAGCAAAGCCGCAGTCCAAACACATACCCTAAGAGTTTAAGCAACCAATGAATTAGTTCTAATTTTTTTTCTTAAGAATTAAACAGCAAGAAATTGATACATAAGACCTAATCCGAGGGTGTTTCGGATTGTTTATAAGTCCTTTTATGCTTATTTATAAATAAGCAGATTAGCAGTTTACTGTGTCTGGGTGAAACTGCTTTTCTGCTTACTTTAGTCATAAATAAGCACTATAAATGCTTATACTGATAGCAATATGAAACGTATCAAAACAAGATAATAAGAAACACAGCTCACCATCCGGTCCATGCGAGAAACAGTTTATGACCAAGTTCTGGTCTTTGTTTAGCAAAGTTATACATAAAGGTGTACATGAGTACGGTAGGCTCAGCAACGCCTAGAATCAACAACGGTTGACCACCGATGATGGAATGTATGATCCCACATATTGCAGTGGAAGCCAATGTTTGAACCGCAGTCAAAGCTCCTTCTGCATGTTCCAAAACAAGCAGTTTTAACATATAATTGCTTAACGTTTCAATCAACAGCTTAGTATTCAAATAAATATGTAGCATACCCGTATTTCGTTCTAGTTGTTCCCCAAATGATATAACCGGGATTGCTGAGGCAAAGAAGATATATGTCGTTGGAGCCAAAATCCTATGGTTATGAAAATAAAATGAGGAATCATATCAGTATGACAGACAATTAAATCAAATTCAATCTGGTAACAGGTTATTGTCATTTACTCATTTCAAATAAAAGAATGTTATGGCATTTGCTAATTTACTCATTTACTTGCTAGATTATCAATTTACGGTATAGTGAAACATATTTTTTTGATTATTTTCGGGTAGTAATCAGTTTAGAAGTAGCTACAACAAAACATTTGATTTTCTAGAGGTCCAATATACATGTAGATTTTTGAATAGTTAACAAAATCACATCTTTCTAATTATCATATTTTGAGAACCACACAGTAAGTAGTTGTAAATCAGGTGACCTAGTGGTAGATGGCCTAAAGGTCTTTGAAGAGACCTGGGTTCGAACCTCATAGGGTAAACATCTTGGGAGGTACAGGGAAGAGCCCAAAAAAGGTCAAGTAAACTTTTTTTTTTTNCCGGTAAATGTATTACTCAAAAAAACGTTTAAGTACAACGGATATGGGTGAAATCCCACATCTCAGCCCGTTACACAGGCGGAAAAGCTAACGTAACAAGCAAACCTACTCCAAAATGGTCATGTAAACATTGGTTAGCCAGCGTACATTAGGGAAAAAAATGTTCTACTTTCCCGGCTAAGCCTGAACAAAAATCTTTATCCGTTTACCCGTTTTTATAGTAAGTAGTTTGGACCGTAGTTGGGTAAATGGAGGCCCCGTGCAAAACCACTTATATGATAACTAAACATGACGATTACAAATATACTGTAACTACCTAGTTTTAATTCTTATGAGTTTTCCATTAATCTCGCCCACTTGAAGTTAAGTTTAACAAATATTTAGAACAAAATTCCATATATCGTCAATATTTTGATGTTAGAAATGAATTTTGATGCCATAACTATATAAAAAAGGTATATATTTTGAGGCCCCTAAAACTTTGAGGCCTTGTGCGTAGCACACTTCGAACACCCTTGTATACTGCTCTTAGTAGTTGTAACAAAAATTATTTTTATAATCTGGATGTCATTTTACATGTAAATCCTTAAAACATCAATCTAATCTTAACCAAATCTAAACACTATCACCTATTTGCTCATTAGACTTTTAGAGTGCAATGTCAAACACCCCTTAAAAAGTAAATCTATAGGATTTAAAAAAGAACACTTTTACAAATTCAAAGTTAATAAAGATTCACATATATATAAATAAATAACTAAACTTATACATATAAGCAAAATGCATACCGAAAACCAGCTCGAACACCACCAGTCCAATCTTGCTTGTAACATGTTAATCTTCCAGCAAGATCATTCTTAATACCTTGAAAAGGTACAAATGTTTCTTCCATCTAAGCACTTACTCAGGCAGAGGTAAAAATAGAAAGTTCCTTGTAGGAATGTGCAAACAAGATTTATGGGCTACCCATTATGTTTTATAAAACAAGTACTCAAAAATATGAAAGAAAATGTGAATCTGAAATATGGTGCAATGTGTGAAATGAAGCTTTATTTATAGAAATGTGAACTGTGAAGGGTGCAAAAGTAGATGTAGAAATGGTGGTCAAAATGGGATGATAGTATCAAAAAGAACATCCACTGTCATTGATCAGATATGACAGATTATATTTACTTTTTTATATAGTTTTTTTTTACTGTGAGTGAAGTTGTGAACATAAAACAATGTAGCTTAAAGAATTGGAAGTGACAACTACAAAGCTAGCTGGCTTCATTTAATAATAGCAACAGTTTTGTAAGTAGGAGGAAGATGGCTTTTATTGCACTTGGCTACCTCTAAGTTTAACATGCTTGCTACTTGTGGTGGTGAGTTTGGTACTTCTATCTTTATTTTCGATTATCGAAGTTAAAGATCGAGGTACCAAACGTTGGGGTGTCGTATACTTAGTTCCGAAACTAAACGCCGTAATATTGTAGTATTTTATAGTTAAGTTACTTATTTTCGTTTATTTCAAAAGTTTCTATGTTGCTTTACAAGAGAAAGCTCATCGTAAAGAGAAATCTTTGTGTTGTGTATAAAAATGGCATTTATATTTTAAATTTATGTGCATTTTTTGCATTATTATTTTTCTTCAAAAGTCAAAGATAAAAAGGCGCTCCACAGAAGTCTATAATGTGAAGACTTGAGGAGCCAAAACACAAAATTCAGGAAAAAGAAACAAAAGAAACTCAAAAACACGTACGATAAGAACCCATAAAAACTCTCGACTAAGCTGGAACCAGGGGCGGAACTATTCATTGGTCAGGGGTAGCGGTCGCTACCCCTGAACTTTTACCCGGCAGTGGAAATTTTTTTTTTTAGTTTTATGTTTTTCGTACTATCTTTCGTATTTCGCGACCCCTGAAACAAATTTTCGCTACCCCTAAACAAATTTTNAAAAAAAAAAAAAAAAAAAAAAAAAATGGTTGACTAATTGTTATCTATTGAAAACGTCAAGTAGAAGAAGAAAAGAAAAAAAAAACCTGCGCCCCTTTTGCCTTAAAAAAAATAGTAATTGACTAATTGTTAATTTGTTATCTGCTTGACTGCTTCTGCCATTCGATTATTCCTCTTACTGGCTTCTTGCTCTTGCTTTAGGTAATTTCATTTTTCAAGTTTATTTCAATAATTTCAATAATTTATGAATAATTGAATACTGTATTAGGGTTTTACCAGTGTTGCAAAACAAGGCCTACAAGGCCGATTAATCGCCGATTAGGTGCTACAAGGTCACTAACCTTGCCGATTTGTGTAAATCGATCTAACAACTCGGTCAACCATGGTCAACGACGGTTAATGACGGTCAACGGTGGTCAAGCTTGTCCGAAACCTTCAAACCTTGCTAGAAATTCCCAAAACTCACCTTAAAATGGTTTAATAAGTTATACTTGTTGTTTATATCTATTTCAAGATGTTTTTTAAGAAAAATCTTGCCAGTAATACCTAAAATTTGCCGGAAATACCTAAAACATGTCGGAAATACAGAAAACTTGTCGAAAATGCCAAACCGATTAATCATCGATTAATCCCGACCCGAAAAAACCTCTCATTTCCTTTATTTTATCGGATTTTGAGCTGCATTGTTTTACCGGTTTCAACCGCAACTGTTGAAAGATGCTTGTCTAAAATGAAGCTTATTAAAACGGATTTGGCGGAATCGAATGGGGAC